>JASDQU010309734.1:45586-59182 GCA_032191745.1 Picea mariana
ACTAACATAACATCATAGACTTCTAGTGGGGAAACATCAAAAAGTACCTCATCCTTGAAGGGCTTGATGATGTATGAAATGTGACTATGCTAGCTGACACAAAGATATCATCCCTTGCAAAGCCATCCAATGTTGTATGGATGTGGGTGTGGTATTGTTGGTAAATCCATATGCTTGACGACCTTTACTGATATGAGGTTCTTTTGTATTCCTCTATCAACAAAAAAATGAAGCAGGGTCCCCTTCACCCACATCTGTGAATGGAAAAGGTGCTCCCCCTCCTCAAGATCCTTTGTTTCTTCTGGTTGGATTGTTGCGGTCGTGATAGTAGCAGTGGGTTTTGCATCAATTATATGTCTCCTTTTATTATTGTCTGAATCAAATTCTTATTCGGGGCTCAACTTTGTTTCTTTGAACTCGGCCACCAATGATTGTTTCGAGTGACATTCATCATTGTTGTGACAAGGGATTTTGTGGAAGTCTCACCACTTCCCAGTTTCTTTCTTCATATTCCCATTGATATTGTTTCCTGTGGCTTGGATTAGTTGTCTTGAGGTTGGCTATTATGTGAGTTAGAGATGCCTTTACCATGATTTGGTTTTTGCATATTTGCAGACCCAAATTCCCACTTGTTCTGCTGCTTAAATTTATGCTCGATTTTGACAACATATCTATAAGTAGATCCCTGTGATGAGATGTCCAGAAACTCCATTTCAGTTTGGGTGTACCTGTGTAGATCCTCGCGGTATTTTAGAACCAGATGTCGCTCAAATTATTTGATACCCATCTTGGTGGCCAAGTTATGGAAGGTATTTTTGAAATCCGACATTGTTTGGTCCTGTTTTTGATGCAATGTGGTCCATCTCATGTACTAGTCATCATAGGTTTCCACAAGGTAATATTTCTCCTTGATCACATCCATACAAAAATCCCAAGTGGGCTCGACCCCAAATATTCCATACTCCTCTGTGTAATTTTTCTCCCAGTAAGTTTCCCACCAATGTTTGACATGGAGAAGAGCCTTAAGGAGTGCAAAGGTGATATTTTCTCTGTCGAAAAAATTGTGAACAAAGAAATGACCTTCTAGAAAATTTAACCATTTTTTCAAAGCATCTGCATCGATCTGAACTTCTAATATGAGAATATCAAAATTAACTTATACCTTGAATGGGGTAGTGTTGGGCACTTTAATTGTCTAATTTAATGGAAAATCAAAGTGTTCAATATAAATTATCAACCCAGGGAAGTCTGTTATTTCAAGATAATTATGCACAGTCTATGCTAGATTATGAAAGCATCTCTAATCTAATTGTAGTAGGGAAGTTCTTTTTTTAACAAAACAAACAAAAATTATCGCTAACACAATTGTGTTGATACAGCTGGAGTGCTACAAACTTAAAATCATAATTGCAATCTAAACTGATGAATATACAAAAACCATGAATTGCCTACCTTAATCTAACTTTCTAATTTACTTTTGCAGGAAGAAATTCTATACTATTGTGAAAGGGAAATCTACTTATTGCTAGAAGCTAATTCACACTTTTAATTCTCCAAAACAAGATTTTAACCTAACGCAGAAAAAGGAAAAACAGTCCTCTAGCCATGTTCAGCAACTGACTTCTAATTCTCATGAGACAAGTTTACGCGCATTTACCAAGAAGGAACTAAACTGTAACAACAGTTGTATTAAGAAATATCTAACAGTTAAACCATTTGCAATGAAAATGACTAAAGATAGAATTCAAAATAGAGGGGAATCGGTGAGGAAGGTGGGCCCTTTCCTTCTCACTGAATCCACTCAAAGAGATAGGTTACAGTCTGCTAAAGAAATTCAATCCACTTCTTCATTTAATTTCCAAAAATATGTCTGTGTACAATAATCGCTACTTTCTTCAGTTCAAGGAAAAAGACTAACAACCCTTTACATTACAAAAGCTATGCTATTTAAAGTCAGAGTCATTTAGTGTTCAAAAACAGAACAGTCTTGAGAATCCCCGATTCTCAGGCTATTCGTTAGATATCATTAATACAAAATCTTGAATTCTCCTTCATCAACATCGTGAGCCAACATTCTAATCAATAGGTGTTGCAGCAATCGTATCATAATGGGACTGGTGGCGTCTATTGTAAAGGCTTCCGATATTAACAAGCTTATGTCATAGCAGTTGTGTAATAGCTTCTAGGATGGATGGGCATCCGTTGCATAGGTCATGTAACAACTTCCAGGATTGGCGCATAGTTGTAATAGCAGCAGGTTTCTCGAAGTGGACTGTTCTAACATTTTGATCATTAGTTAAATCATTTCATGGGTAAAATATGTGAATGTTATCAATCAAACATGCTAAAAATAAAAATATAAAAGCAAGATGAATAGTTCATACCTTGGGAAAAGGGTCTTGGTGCTCATTATAATAGTCATTTAGCCTAGGAATGAGAAGGTTGAATGATCAAAAGGTGTAGTGAAAAAGGGACATTTCTAACATTTTGATCATTAGTTAAATCATTTCATGGGTAAAATATGTGAACATTATCAATCAAACATGCTAAGTAAATGAAAATATAAAAGAAAGATGGATAGTTCATACCTTGGGAAAAAGGGTCTTGGTGCTCATTATAATAGTCATTTAGCTTAGGAATGAGAAGGTTGAATGATCAAAAGGTGTAG
This sequence comes from Picea mariana, assembly GCA_032191745.1. Classification (NCBI taxonomy): domain Eukaryota; kingdom Viridiplantae; phylum Streptophyta; class Pinopsida; order Pinales; family Pinaceae; genus Picea; species Picea mariana. The sequence goes on from JASDQU010309734.1 coordinate 48,255, forward strand.
TGAAAAAGGGACATTTCAGGGTCCTAACATACCCCCCAACTAAAGACATTGCATGTCCTCATGCAAAACACATTCAAACCTTACTTTGTAGCTGAAGTAGATCAGTATCTCCTCCAGTGCAAAATTGTTAAGAGAAATTTTTAAGTGCCAGTAATGAAGAATGTTGTGTCAAAAAGAAAATCTATTGTGTCAACAATCTATTTGGGTTTCTTTATTCTTGAGAACAAGATCAATTTGAGTTGCTCGAGTAACAACTCATGAAGGAAACAGAGGTTCTTGTTTGCAAGCTTCTGGTATACCAGGAGCTGATTTATGACATTGAGATCTCCTATGTTTTACTGATTTTTGTGTTGCAGGAAGTCCATGTTCAGTCTTGATTGATACATTTGTTGGTCGTGTAGCGACTGGAACTTTGACTACCTCATATCCCACCTCATAATAAATGTTGCCACACTCAAAACACATGAGTTCTTTGTCTCTACCCATAACAACTTTTGTTAGTGCTAGGATGTCCAAGGTTATACCTTCTGGATTCTTTTGTTGAGCAACTACCACTTCCTATTTCAGGGTCTTTAACTTTTCTTTGAGGTTATTATTTTCTATTATTAGTGCAGCGATCCTGGAATTTTCTGTATTCTTGATCTTTTTCTCTATTTGGGCAAATAATTGGGCAAGTGGCACATCCTCAGCATGCTGTGGAGTTGGTTCTTGTGTAACAGCTGTGGCTGTTAGGACTGGTTCTTGTGGAGCAATCTCGACATGGATAGTTGGTTCTAATATTACTGGCTCTGGTGGGACAATCTTCTATGGAGCAGCTGGTTCTTGTGTAACAACTGTATCTGTCAGGACTGGTTCTTGTGTAACAACTGTATCTGTCAGGACTGGTTCTTGTGGATCAGTCTCGACGTGGACAGTTGATTCTTGTGGAACTGTCCTTGTATCAACCATAGGGGGTAGTGGACGAAGAATAGGAACGGCCTACTCCATATCTTGCCTTCCAATTATAGCTTCGGCAGACCTAGTGGACCTGGTTTTTCTCCTGGGTAAAGTAGAAATGAAAGTAGTGGTTTTCTTCTTCGTTGTTGGAGGAGGAACAGGGTGTTCTTCCTCAAGCACACAAGGAGAATATTCTAGTATACTAGGGTCTGTGATGATCTGGATATCATCAACGGACATAGGATGCACAGAATCATCAGGCAGCATCGATGATTCTGCTGCGAATTGAGTACATTCATTTTGAAAGGAGAAGATAGTTTCCTGCAATTCTGGGCATAAAGTAAAACCTGGTATTCGTACCGCTGTAGAATTCTCTGTCGCAGCAGCCAGAGGGATTTGATTTGCTATTGATCCAATTTGGTCAAGGGCTCTCCGAGTTTTTCTTTTGAATGGACGTTTCCTTTTCTACGAAGTTGCAGAGGTAATGATAGTAGGTGCTTGATTGGTTGCATCAACAATAGGAGTGTTCTGTGTGATTGTTGGTTCCACAGCAGAGGGGGTAAGTTGTCTTGATGTTATAGTGGACCGTGTTATCCTTGTTCTCTTTTTAAGTAATGCAGAGGTAAGAGAAAGGGTTTCCTTGTCAGAGGTAGGGGGTAGGATTTCAATAATCGGTGTAGCAGCCAAGTGTTGTGATTGTGGTCGAGCGGTTGGCTCTTCATCTGTTTTTTTGTCCACAGCTACAAGTTGTTGTAATGCAAAGTTGTTGAGTCTTGTCTGTCTGGTGCCAGGATGGCTTCGGGTTATATGGTTTCTTTTCTGAGTCGTCCTATGGACATCGACAGTAGGGGTTTGGACTGTTGTTGCAGCTAAGGGTAGAGGCTCTGGAAGAGGTCCATGGGTTGCATTGTCAAGCACTAGTACAATTCTTTCTGGATTTATAGACTGTGGTTGGTCTGCTGCAACAGGTATTGGGTTATTGGAAATTCCCATACCTCTGCGAATTAATAGGTCAATGAGTCTGTGATTAGAAACACAGTTCTTGGGGATCTTGGATTTTTTTACAAAACGGGCCATGTTATGCAATGAATGTAGGAGAAAATAAGGAATGTTTATCAATTTCTGATGTCACAGATGTGATAATAAGATGAAATTAGAAAAATAAACAACTGGGTATTGGCCTTCACAGGTAATGTACCTTTTTAGAAATTCTGCAACTTTCCCCCATGGCTCTGGTAAGGAATTGATGTCTACACCTCTGCCCTTGGTCTAAAATTGCTCATTGTTGACAAGGAACCCCTTATGTGCATCCGGAAGATGTGTTTTTCTGTTAAACCATCGGTCTCCTGTTCTTGTCAATCCTATTACAGCAGCAATGCTTGCTTCTATTACTGGAATCCTTACCCCATTCACCATTGAATACCCTTCAATAAGATTTTGACTAAACTCCAATACCTCGTCCTCACTAAACTATTTCAACTTCTTAAAATACGATATCCATCCGACCTGAAGAAATATTTGGTAGGCCTCTGGGTGTAGCAGTAAACTGTCCAGAGTTGTGGGTTCATATCTCACAGCTGATCCTCCCATGATGTTTCTTGAGAGTCTGACATGCACGTAGGAGGAGAAACTATCACCTAAATCAGAGACGCAATAAGCTCGAACGTGGTTTGCAGAAAGAATACAGTGTCTTAGTTAAAAGAAGTGTGGGTGGAAAGGTGGTGGAGGTGTGTATAAAATTCGGAATGAACGGCTAAATTTACGTTTCCCTCCCCAACTAAGCAGACTAGCTCCAGGTGTAACCGGTTAGTAAATAGGAAATCATGCTTTTATATCTTCATTACTTTAACACGTAGGATTAATCATGTACCTCAAATCTTACCGCACATAACGACCTGTCAGAGTAACTGCACAATCCAACCGCCATCTGAGTGGCGCAGAATAGTTGACATGATGAAGGATCGTGAGAGAAATGACAGCTTGTGCAGAGACGTAATACTTATTGTAGTGAGCCAACTGGATATCGCTGAATGTGAAGTCACATCATAATGAAGAAGCACTTTCAGATAGAAAGCATCAGTATTGTCTAATCAGTGGTGTTGTTGCATGAAAGATTGGAGGGCTGGAGCCGCAGCATCGACAAAAAGAAAGAGTGAAGTGGCAAGAAAGAATAATAGTAATTAGTGTATCAAGAGGTTCTTTTTCAAAAATGTTGGAGGTAGGTGTAACAACATTGAAATCAGCCAACTTATCGGGAGAAGGTGTAACAGCATTGAAATCAACCAGTTTATCGGAAGAAGGTGTAATAGCATTGAAATTGACCAATTTATCGGAAGAAGGTGTAACAGCATTGAAATCGACCAATTTATCGGAAGAAGGTGTAACAGCATTGAAATCATCCAATATATCGGAAGAAGGTGTAACATCATTAAAATCGACCAATTTATCGGGAGAAGGTGTAACAGCATTGAAATCGACCAATTTATCGGAAGAAGGTGTAACGGCATTGAAATCGACCAATTTATCGGAAGAAGGTGTAACAACATTGAAATCAACCAATATATCAGAAGAAGGTGTAACAGCATTAAAATCAGCCAATTTATCGGGAGAAGGTGTAATAGCATTGAAATCGACCAATTTATCGGAAGAAGGTGTAACGGCATTGAAATCGGCCAAATGCTATCTTACTTCATTTCTAGGAAGTTTTTGAACTTCCATGAACTCATCATTTCCTTTTGTTCATCAATCTCCCTGCACACACATAATTGCCTGATACCTTTCAAATCTTTATTAGCATAGGAAAGAAAATAGAAAAATTTCAACTAAAAGCAGAGAAATGCAAACTTTGCTGAGATTATTTATATACAAAGTCTGAGCAAAAGAAGTCCTAAAGTTCAGAAGGGGAAGGAGTAAGATCCTTTCCATTTAAGATTTGATAATCTATATCAGTTGTACAACTAGTTTTGAATTATGTCTTGGACAGTGGACGATGATACAGACGCAAGCAATGAACATTTGCATGTAAGTGTGTATTGGATCCATCAATAGTAATCAACCGGACTGTCACATTGGGAAAGACGGTGTCTACCCCGTAAGGCCCTAGCCATCATGTATGCAGCTTACCTTGAAATTCCTTAAAGCGTGAATCATACAAAAGATCCCAATCTCCTTTCTGGAATAATTTCTTCTTAATGACTCGGTCATGCCATTTTGTTCTTTGTTGTTGAATCACTGTGGTTTGATGGATGGCATCCAAACGCTTTTCATCAAGCTCGTTGAGCTACTGCAGTTTGGCTTTCTGTGCCATAATCAAGTCGAGGTTGACTGCTGATGCAGTTCTTAAGGTTTTGATTTYGAATTCAATGGGAAAAACATGGRTTTTTCCATATACCAACCCGTAAGGAGAAAAACCAGTTGTGCTCCTCCAAGTAGTTCGGTAATCCCATAGAGCTTCATGCAGTCTATCAGACCAATCCCTACGATTTTCTCTCACTGTTTTAGTAAGAATGGCTTTGATAACTTTGTTGGTGCTTTCCACTTGGCCATTGCCTTGTGGATGGTATGGAGAAGCTATTCTATGTAAAACATGATATTTACTTAGTAGAGCTTCAAATTTATGTGATGTGAAAGGGGGTCCTCCATCAATGACCAATTCTCTGGGAACGCCAAACCTAACAAATATATCTTCAAACAAGAATGCTAAGACAACCTCTTTTGATGCTCTGATAAGTTCTTTTGCCTCCACACACTTGGTCATGTAATCTATACAGACCAATATATAGACTTTCTTATTGAAAGGTGGGTGAATGGGTCCTAAAACGTCCATGTCCCATCTCTCAGAAGGCTCTAACACTACCTGAGACTAGAGCGACATCTCATCTCTGTGAGTTGGCTGACCCATGCTTTGGCAACTGTCACAAGTTTGGACATACTTCTTGGCATCTTGAAATATGATGGGCCAATAATAGCCCATCCTTAAAATTTTATGCCCAGTCCTTTTATCAGCAAAATGACCCCCACAAGGGCCATCATGGCAAGCTTTCAGCAGATCATAAACCTCATCATCCCTCACACATCTCCTGATTTCTTGGTCTATGCCTGTGTAGAAGAGGTATCCTCCTATCCAACTATACCTAGCACTCTTTTGAATAATTTTCCTTCTTTCTCGAGGAGATAGATGTGGAGGTACCTTCCCTGCAACCAAATAATTAGCAATGTCTGTATACCAAGGTCAGTGAGCAGATATTGAAAAAAAATGTTCATCAGGAAAGGAATCATCTACAGGTGAATTATCATCATTTATATGTAATCTCAAGAGAAAATCAGCAACCACGTTTTCTTTTCCTGGTCTATCCACTATAGTAATGTCAAATTCTTGCAATAGTAACAATCAACTTGTCACTTGGAAATTAGTAATAGGTTTATTTATTAGATATTTAATGGATGTATGATTAGTATGAATAAAAGTTGAGTAACCAGTTACATAATGCCTGAATTTATTGATTGCATATACTACTGCCAAGAATTCTCTTTCAGTAACTGTGTAATTTAACTCAGCAGGAGCCATGTTCTTGCTAATATAGTAGATAGCGTAGGGTTCTTTGTCCTCCTGTTGCCCTAGTACTGCACCAATTGCAGTGTCTGAGGCATCTGAAGAAATGTGAAAAGGCAGAGCCCAATTGGTCCCTCTCAAGATGGGAGTTGTCGGTAATCTCTGTTTAAGATCTACAAAGGACAATTCACAGTCGTCAGTCCAACGAAAGTTAACATATTTTGTTAGTAAGAAAAACAATGGAGAGGCAAGTATAGAGAAATTTTTAATGAATATCCTGTAATACCCGGCGTGCCCTAAAAAAATTCTTAACTCTTTCTGAGTTGATGGAGTTGGAATGTCCAAAATTACCTGGATTTTGGCTGGATCTACCTGAATCCTTGCATAAGAGATGAAGTGTCCTAGCACTACCCCTTCGCGCATCATCATATGGCACTTTTCTGTACTTAAAGAAAGATGAGACTGTCGACATATTTTGAGCACTTTTTCCAGATTAGACAAAGCGTCTTCGAAATTAGTCCCATAAGGTGTAAATTCATCCATGAATATTTCCATACAGTCATTCACCATATCAGAGAAAATACCAATCACAGCTCTCTGGAAAGTGGCTGGTGCATTACACAAGCCAAATGGGAGAACCTTGTAGGCAAATGTACCCCAAGGGATGGTAAAGGTGGTCTTATCTTGGTCCCGTGGGGCAATTTGTATCTGGTTATAGCCACTGAATCCATCTAGGAAAGAAAAATATTTTTTTCTGGCTAAGTTATCTAAAACCTGATCAATAAATGGTAGAGGGAAATGATCCTTCTGCATTTTCTTATTCAGGGATCTATAGTCCACACACAGTCTCCACTTACAGTTCTTTTTAGGCACAATAACCAACGGTGATACCCACTCACTGTCTGATATAGGATAGATGAATCTGGCGTTGAGAAGTTTCTGAAGTTCTTCCTTAACAATTTCTTTAAGGTTTGGGTTCATCCTCCTTTGCGGTTGGCAAATGGGTCGGAATTCTTATTTGATGTATATATGGTGGGTGCATAGTTCAGAGGGAATGCCTTTCATATCCATGTAATCCCATGCAAATGCTTCTTTATGTTCAGTCATTAAATTCATAAGTCGGCAAGTTTCAGCGTTGGAGAGATCGGGATTGATGTTCAAGGTTTTTCCAGGTTCGATTTCTACAATGATGCTCTTAGAACTGACTCTAGGAAATAATTCGGATGTTTCTGTTCCATCATCTGCTGTTACATCATTTGTTGTTACAACGACTATTGTTACAGCTGAATCACTCTGCTTGTCAGTAGTTTCTGAGAACATTTCCGAGTTCATTTCTTCCTGGGCAATAGGGTCAAAGACTCTGATCAATTGGTGGTGCGTGTGCTATGTAACGACAGAGGGGTCACAAATAAAACAATTGATTATCTCATACTCCATCTCATTCTTGAAACTCGGGGCCTTTCCTATAGTTAGCACAGGCATACCACTTTCATCCTTAGTGTCCATCCATAGAGAGTTTTCAGGTTTTGTACTGGGTGTAGCATGAGGATACAGGGTAAGTTTTTTTGTGTCATAACCATCCGAGATGGTCATAGAACCAGATCTGAAACCTATGAAAGCATCAGCTGTAGCTAACCATGGTCATCCCAGAATTAGAGGATGGCCTCCCAGATTGGATTTGAGTTGCAAAACGACAAAATCAGTAGGATATTCCCATGAGTCTACTGAAATAACTAAATCATCGACTACTCCTTTTAGTCTGATGGTAGAGTGATCAACTAATTCTATAACAGTAGGAATAGGTCGTATTTCTATTCCGAGTTACTTGTTTATGATCAAATGTGGCTAGAATGATTAATAACGTCCTATTAGAATAGTAGGGACAGTGGTATGGAATAAGATGTAATGAGGGTTGAAAGTTAACAGTAGGTAGGTTAAATTCCTTTGAGAGAAACACATCCCATCCTCGGGCTGCAAACATCTGAGTCCTGTGGCCACCCATAGAAGCCATCTCGAGTGAGACTATGCAGTGCACTCTGTGCATTGTGTTTCCTTCTGGTATCTAGAAGGGTCGATTGTATAAGGGTTTGTTGGTAATATTTTATTTAAAACCTGGGTCATCCCATAGCAAGCCAACAAAAACCGTGGAGGTGGCTTGAGGAAGTTTTCTAACTCTTTAATGGGGCACTTTGGACAAGTCGTTGCAGTGAAGTGAACAATGAAATCTAAACATGTTGAGTTTGAGAGGATGGATGAGGCACCCTATTACTTGTGCCTTAGCCAGATTCGTTGGGTCATGTGATGAATTAACAATCTCAATGATAGTTCCAGAGTTGGACACCTGCAAGAGGTGCAAGGAAGTTTGATTCTAGGAGATGGAGTCAACAAAGAAATCAACCAAGAATTATTGGAAGTCAACCTGAATGGGAAACATGCATACCAAGTGACTTGGGTGGTGTTCGATCACCCTTGGTATGGAACATTGGATGAGGCAAAGAACACCTTAGTAACTTGTGGATCATTGTGTGATAGCTTAAATATTTGGAGGGGGTTGTTGGTTGGGACTGCTAGAAGTATTGGTGCGAGCATACCTAAGGCATGGAAGTTATTTGAGGTGACTCATTGTACTTGGAGCACATTGGACAGTTTGTTGGGACATTTGAGGAGTGTGAGTGTACTTGCCACAGCCATTTCATATGTTGAGTTGCAGAGAGGTGACTTGAAAATACAAGGTGAGTTGAGAACTTGCCTTGGTTTTGGAGGATTGTTAGAATAGTCAAATTACACCATGAAGATATTACTTGGGAATGGGAATTTCTCTTTCTTTGGGGTAGCATGGTTGAGGGTGAATCCTATCCATTCCAAGGCATAGAGAGGTAGAAACAATAGCATGGTTTGGTGATGAAGTAGTGGGGAAAATGCAATCTATACGTGCAGTTCTTGGTGCAACAGATTGGCTAATTATGTCATGAGGTGGACAGTGGATTCAAGTTGTCATAGATGAATTTGTTTTGGGATAACTTCATAGTGTAGAAAGGTGAGGGGATACCTTAACTTGGTATTATATTGTTGTGCGAGGATGCACCAACAAGTTCCAAGTGAAACACTTAGACATTGTGGAGGATCTCCTTGACAAAGATCGAACGATGGAAGTAGTAGTGATGCAAGGATGGACACTTGACTTAGTATTTGAGGTTGGATGGAGTGACGAAGATGAAACATAAAAGACCAATTTTGGGCATGATGAAGTGCATTCTCATGATTTGGGCGCGACAATTGGAATAACTACCCAATCAGTGCAATGCATGGGGGAATTAAGTGTATGAAGACATGGAAAAATTTGTTGAAGTATGGGTGCAACAACAAGATCACAGGAGTTCAATCCTTAGGTGAAATTTTGAAGTGAAGTGGGTAGTAGTTAGTTGTAGCAGACAGTGACATCCATAGCAGAACTGAACAACAATAAGGAAACAACATCACAATGAGAGAGTGTAGTAGAGTTGGGTGAATTTCATACTTGGAGTTAGGTAAAGTGACCGTATTGACTTAGGAAACATATCATACATATTTGGGTTTAGTGTAGTTTGGTTTGTGGAAAAATTGGGGTTTCCACTTCGTAGGGAAACTTGGGGTTTCCAATTTGGAAGAATTTTTGGGTGGGTTTCTAGTAGACTTAGTTACGATGAGGGAACAAGTTTGGGAAGAGACTTGGAGATCAAATATTTTGTAGATTTTTTTGGGGGAGGCAATGACATGAGGTGAGGGAGGATGTAAGGTCTTCATCTAGAAGACCATAGAGACCCTCACCCAAGTCCTCAAGGAGAAGGAACTTGGGGTTGCTCCAGCACCCAAGTGTTTTAATAGTTGGGAAAGTTGGCACCTTTGGAATGTGAACACACCAAAGGTCTTGCCTAAGTATGAAGCGACAAATAGATTGGGGTGCACTGGCATGTTGGGTGCACCAAGGTTGGGCGTGCCAGTCATAAGGGGTACAACAGTTGACGAGTGCATGGGTTTGTTTGGGTGACCAGGTCCGCGAAGGGGTGCGATAATTTGTTTGGGCAACTGGATGCATGAAGGGGCACAACAATTTGTTTGGGCGATCGGGTCCACAAAGGAGAGCGATGATTCATTTGGGAACATGGGTTCGCAAAGGGGAGTGGCACCCCCAAGGTATGCGATTATTATGTATGGTGACCTTTGGAGTCCCTATAAGAGAACAAGGTGACATAGCCAAGGAAGGCATCTTGGAAGAGAGCAATTGGATATTTTTGCTTCTAAGGAAGGCTTATACAAACAAGGGCGAGCTCCCTCAAGGAGTCAAGCCACTCCACATGGGATGAATTGTGTTGCCTTGAGGTGGATTTGGTGGATAGAGTTGGGAGACCTCCTTTTGGGCTAGTTTTGGGGAATTCTGGTAACGTGGGTCTATTGGAGGCATGTGTGAGGTAGAACTGAAATCTATTAAGTCTATGGAAATGAAGAGGAATCAATTCTGCGGTTGAGGGAACGTCTAAGGTGCACTGCAAGAGGTTGCCAAGACAATTGTGACAAAGATTATTGGTGTGATGAATATATTTAAGAGTGTCTTGGTGAGGTGACGCGAGTCATGCGACACTGTCGAATTTGTAAACCGAGCCAGTAGTGCTCATATTGTAATTTTTTCACAATAAAAAAGACTTAGTTGGGTGTTAGGAACGATTCGTGCTTCCCACACAATTTTTGTGTATGTATTTCGTTTGTTCCGTTGATGTTCTCTTGGATTCTAATGTTCATGGATGTATGCTTATATATGACTAAGTGTTAAATTGTTAACAATTGTCTAAGTATACAAGAGTTGCACTAGAGTAGCATTGTGACTTGACGGTAGCCTAGAATGGAGTATGGGTATTCTCTAGGTGAAGAGGTGTAGTCTAGATAAAGTATCCTTGGTTTTTCCTAGCAGCCAAGCAAGAAACATCGTGGTTCCGCACGCCCTTAAGAGGTGTACGATCACAAGGCACATTGTTGGTATGTGACAACTATCATAATTAACAAACATAGTGAGGGACGCTTTATTTAGTTTGACATAAATGAAATTTAGTTTTAAAAACAACAATATAAACACACTACATGATTAAAAAAAACATGAATAATTACATTGCATAGGAAAGGAACCATCTTCTTACTAAGAAGAACATGAAAAATGTGTTTTAGAAAATTGAAACAAATTTTAAAAATAAACTCTTAAACCTTGATATATCATATGAGAAAATCCCATCTTTCCTGTTAACACTTAGAAGTGTTAACATTGTTCCCAACATTGGCTATTGGATACATTCTTAGAAAAAGAAAAGGTATGGTGTTTTTGAGTTATCATGAAATAAATAAAATTTGAAAATTAAATAATAAATAGTTTTAAAGAGATGAGTATCTCTTTAAAAAGAGTTTAAATATTAAG
>JASDQU010309735.1:12039-30187 GCA_032191745.1 Picea mariana
TGTTTACGAGAAAGAAGACATATTTTTTGTTAATGTCACGGTACCGACTCAAAGAGTTTGCTATGTACATATGTGGGACTAATGTGACCAATAGACCTCCCTTGGACTAGGCATCATCTGTGAGAGCAGGCCAAGCTAGGGGGAGTCACAGTAGTAGCAAGACCATCGTCGAAAGAGGCAGAGAGAGAATTTAGGTAGGTAGAGAGGAACTTGGCATCCATTACTTGGAGCATGGCGATGGAAAAGATCAAGGATATGCCACCATCCATTTAGCCTCATGTCATGAGAGTACCCAGAGCATGGGTCAAGTTATTACGGTGTCTAGCCAACGTCATAGTACATTACAACAGGTCTAATAGGCCTAGATCCTAGACTAGTACTAGACATCATGTGTGTTAGAGCACCCACTTTTGTATCTCTCTAAGTATTGAGGGATTAATCCTGACGATGTATTATTGACACTTTTGAGGCTTATGGCTCCCATTTCATACCGTGAAATAAATTTTTGGATACGTTATATATATACATATATATTTTTTCCTTATGGAGTAAATATCTTTTGCACAAATATATTTACATGTGTGTGTATGTGTGTTCTTTTATATTTATGTGCATGAAAGATGCCAATCTGAAACATGATTTTCCAATGTATCAGTTAATTGATTATATCTCCTAGGAACATGGATATATGTAATATAATTAAAATAAAATTCTAATAGATGTACCCTAATGAATCGTTGTTGAAAGGTGGGATCGTGGGCGAGGTACACTCCATTTAATTGTGACACTACCAGTTGAGAATCTAGATGAACTAGAAGGTGATAAATACCATGTGACCATGCATCACATAGTAAATCTATTACAAAACTGTACTCGACAACATTATTGGTTGCTTCTCCTAGAAAAACACCTCCAAAAGATAACAACAGACTAGTGGGCATGAAGATCACCCAAGATACGAAAGTAAGCCTCCTATTGTGTCAGCTAGCACTGTCCACAAACCCAACATAAACCTCATATTCACTCGACATCTTGCACAATGTAGAAACATAATAAACTACATGTCCATAAAAACAAAGATACTAAAATGTATAAATAAAAATATACACTATTTACAAGAAGTCGCACTCAGGTGACCAACCTAAGCATAATACTTCTTAAGGTAGAGCCCATTCCAGGCTCAAGAAAAGAATTACTTCGAAGTCAACCATTTCATAAGCGCCTTTTTCCAAAACTTTCTCAATAATAAATGGTCTAAACCACATGGGTTTAAATTTTCTTGCCCCCAAGGGATCTTTATCTTGATCATAGACCCAGACAAGATCACCTTCGGAAAAAAATCTAGGGCAGACCAACCGATCAAATTGACATTTGACGCATTGTTTATGAGCCTCGTTAGCCAAGGTTGCATCTCAACATTGCTCATCGAGCTTCTCGAGATGGATAATATGATCTTCAAGCGTAGTCGTGTTGGGAAGTAGTTCCATTGCCAACTTGAGAGAAGGAATATGACACTCTATGGGAAATAATTCCTCCATCCTATAAACAAGTTGGAAAGGAGAGAAATCTATAGTAGTATTGACGAAATTTTGATATGCCCAAAGTGTTGAATATAACATCAAATTCCAATTCGAATTGGCCAAATTGCTTTTCCATTGTAGAATAGTCTTAAGATACTTATTGACAGCCTCCACTTGACTGTTTTCTTCTAGAAAATAGGGTGAAAATTTTTCTTTCTTGAATTTAACTCAGACATCATCTTATTTTGAAAGTGACTGCCATGGTCCCTGGAAATCTCTTTCGGTATACCGAAGCTAGCAACAATTTGGTTGAAAATGAAAAGTGTCATTGTTTCCCCGTCATTACTAAATTTTGGCATAACTTCGACCCACTTAGTGAAGTAGTCTACTACCAAAATGATATAACAATGCCCCTAGTAGAAGCTGGGTGGCATGTAGTAAAATCAATTCCCCACTTAGTGAAGGGGCCAAATACAATAACAGGAAACATAGGAGAAGGATGTGCCCGCATCTTCCAAGAGAAGATCTAACACAAGTGAAACTTCTTGACTGCCTCTATACAATATTTGATTAACGAGGGCCATAAGTATCCATAACGAAGGATTTTTTGGGTTGTTTCCAACCCAGACAAGTGACCGCCACATGCTCGAGTGTGGTAGTCATTTAACAAAATATCTTCCTCTGCGTGATTCAAACAATGATGGAGAAAGTAGACAACTTGATCCAAAAAGGATCCAGAGAAGGCTAAAAACAACTCAGAATACACAGAAGAAACTCAGGATGCTCATAATGGCATCAGCAGACAGAGAAAGGGAAAAAAATCAAAGTTCCCAAAACTTAGTGAAAATGGCATGATAGCGACGAGTGTGTCGCAAGATTTCTAACGGTGCAAACAGATCGTCAAATAGAGTTACGGATCAAAAGTTATAAGTGATCAAAGTTCAGGTCAAACTTGGTAAAAAAGTAAAAAAGTCAAGGTGTCACGTGGCACCACTGCAAGGGTGACATGTGGAACGCCCATACAGATGAAGTGGCATAGTGATGAGCTGGCATGGGATAATGTGGAAAGTCTGATGGAAAACACGTGGGTGAATTAAGTGATGACAAGTGTCAGTTTTATTGAGCAAATGATATGGTGCCACATGGCCTAGTCATGGGCTGCCATGTATCGCCCCTCCAGTGGTTGGTAGGTGAAATTTTTTATATGACTCCACTAGAGTCGAACCCTTGATCTCCTCTAGCCCAAAGGCCTCACATATCCGCGCTAACCAACATACCAACATGTCTTTCTTGTTAGTAATATGGCGAGAAAATTATTTAAATTTAATAAATTTTTATATGGCAGAAGGAAAGGGCCAGGCCTTCAACCCAGCCCTTGGTTCCATGTTAATCCATGTGAACCTATGTATATACCATCAGATATGCCAAACCACCCACTATATATATCCATTCCATCATTTTAACTAACTTCCCTCCATTTTAGCAGAGCCCGCCATAATTTGTTGTAATAAGGAGCTAAAAAGGGGAGTCTGCCAGATTCGATCCCGGGACCTTCGCCCAACCACACTCTAAACTTAGCCTCCCTAACCACTCTGCCAACCATCACACTTATTACAAAACCACCTATTTTTTTGTATAAACAGGGGGCTCAGTCAATGTTTTGGGACAAACCATGAGAGGCAGACCAAGCGCATCCATATGGTACAGATTTGGGCACAATTTTTGAGACAGACTTAGCATTGATTTTGAGACATTCTAGTCATTTATTGCAGGAGAAGTGGCACGCAAAATGAGGTGATATTTATCTTAAGCCCAAAAAGTGTCAAACTCAGATTGAGCTGTGAAGACAGTCATTTTTAGGTAAAACGACACCACGAATGCAGTGGTGGTGTTAGTTTTCTGATCTGATCAAATATTTTGTAACTTAACTCTAGAATGAGGTATACTTATGTATTTTTCCCAATTCTTTTGTGGAGTTAATAAAAAGACCTACCCATTTCAGAGCAGGACCTGGAGACATAGTTCACTAGGGACGAACTCTGTTATCAAGTTCTTTGTGATCATAGTGCATGCTTATGTCTCTTTCCTTTTTAAGTTTTTCTTTATTTAAGGTGTAATTTTGTTTATGCTCATTTTATGCAATTCTTTAATAATTCACCTGACAAAAATATCTTGGATCATGTTGGTATCAGAGCAGTCATCTTTGACTTGAATTGTTGAGTATGAATTCTTACTAGGGCCAAGCATAAGTAGGGTGAAGGCCAAGCATAAGTAGGATGAAGGAACTCTTAAGACGTTCAATCCCGAAGTTGGTCATGGATCCCAAAGGAAGAAGATGGAAGAAGAGGACAAGCGTGATGAACAAGAGAAAAAATTCACATGGTCTTTTATTGCATGTCAGAAATGGTCAAACAAATGTATGGATATTATGAGAAGAGGATGAAGAAGAAAGAGAAGAAAAAGGAAGCACATGCAAATGATGGTTCTTCAGTAAATCAATGGGCTGGAGGAGACCCTCATGAGCCTCCATCTTCTCCTTCAAGTTCTATTTCTTCTTCCTCTGAGCATTCTCATCACTCTCAGCATTCTAGCCATAAAGTATCTTTTGATAAACCATTATTAAATCTTGATGTAAAGTTTTCTTTACCTATTTTTAATGGATATGCTAATCCTAAAAAACTAGATAATTAGATCCAATAGGTTCAAGTATATTGTCATGTTCAACATATTGACAAAGGGGAAGTTAAAGTGCAACTGGATTCTCTTAGGTTGGAAGACACTGCTCTTGTATGGTGGGAGAGGAAGCTATAGGACATAATTAAGTGTGGTAATATTCTTTCCTCATGGTCGAAATTTAAATCAGAGATAAGGAAGTAATTCTATCCATTAGGGTATTTACATAAATAGATGATGGAATGGAAAACTTTGAGATAAAGTAAAGGTCAGACTCTACAAAGTTTCATAGAAGAATTTAGGAAGAAATCTCTTGCATTGAAATTCCTTTGAATTCTTATGAAACTTTAATGAAGTATATTGGTGCACTTCACAGTTATATTTGTCATACTTTGCTCTTATTTAACCCCACTAGTCTTGACGAAGTTTGTGTGTAAGCCACTCACCTTGAGAACAGGTGGAAACATGTTCAAGAATATCTCACGAAGAAACCTTCCAATTTCCCACAAAAGACTTTCAAGAAGTTCAAAAGGAAGGAAAAGAAGACCCCTACAGTAACGAGAGGAGGAAAACCATCTTGCACTCATTGCAAGAGGACAGGGCACGATAAAGAACACAGTTGGAAACTGCATCTAGAAAAGAGACTGAAACAGTTCGGTATAAAGGGGAAGACAAATACTGTTGCTATAGTGAAGCAAGATCTTGTTTTTGATTCAGGAGATGAAGGAAAGATCACAACAAATGGAGTACAAGGTAAATATTCTCTTCATGCTAGTTCAAGTTCTAGTGATGAATCTCATATTGATGAATGAAAGAGGAATGAGTTATTTCATATACGAGTTGTATCTAAACATACAAAGATAGATAAATTATTTGATTTGGGTTCCCATGTAAACTTAATATATGAAGCACTTGTCAAGAATATGGGTCTTGTAATGAAACCACATTTGATGAGTTATCATCTTGGTTGGGTATGTGATGAAGAAAAAATTAATGTCACCAAACAATATAGGATCAGATTTGCTATTGCTTCAAATTTGATTGATGAAGTAGATTTGGAGGTTGTATCGCTTGATATATGTGGCAGAGTTTTGGGAAGTCCTTATCTTTATGATAGAAAAGAAGTCTTCTTTAGTCATGAGAAAAAATACCACCTTACTCAAGGGGGATTGGAATATATCGTTAGATCTCACAGCATGAGGGTAAATACGACACTTGTTAGTGTAGGGAAAATGAAAAGACTCATAACCACTAATAAGAAATATGTACTCATGGTCGTCAAAGAGAAAGATGTTGGAACATTAGACACTTTCCAAGGATGTGATCTGTCTCATAAAATGGAATTAATTGATATTGTTTCTAAGTATGATGATATTTTTCAGGAACTAGATCGATTACCTCCTAAGAGGGAAATCCAAAATGAGATACATCTTCAGCATCATTCTCCTCTTCCTAATGTGGGCATGTATACGATGTTAGTTGTGGAGATGACATAGATCAAGAAGCAAGTACATGGCTTATTGGATCAAGGGGCCATCAGGCCTAGTTCACCTCCTTGTGGTTCTCCGGTCATGATGGTTCCAAAGAAAGATGGCACATGGAGAATGTGTGTCAATTACCGAGCTTTGAATAAAATCACGGTGAAAAATAGATACCCTCTTCCTCACATAGATGATTTACTTGATCATTTGAAGAATGTTTTTTATTTCACTAAGTTGGATTTTCGTAGTGGATATCATCAAATCACGGTTGCAGAATAGGATGCATGGAAGACTTCCTTTAAAACCAAACAGGTATTGTTTGAGTGGTTAGTTATGTCATCTGGGCTTTGCAATGCTCTAGCAAATTTCATGCATGTGATGAATGATGTATTCAGGCCTTTCTTGGATGACTTTGTCATTGTATATTTAGACAACATTATTGTTTTTAGTGGGACTTGGGATGAACATGTGAGGCATGTAAAGAAGGTATTGGATACTTTTCAAAGGGAAAAGTTGTATGTGAAAATGTCTAAATGTGAATTTGGCAAGACTGCACTTGTATACTTAGTTCATATCACGAGAGGAGGATAGTTGAAGATTGATCCTTCCAAGATTGAAGTAATTGTAAATTTTCTTGAGCCAAAAAGTGTAACCAAGATCTAAAGCTTCTTGGGTGCAGTCCATTATTGGAGGAGATTCATTCCCAACTTCTCCTTTATAGCAGCTCCTTTGCATGCCTTAACCAGTGTGAAGAACACTTTTCAGTGGGAAGGAAAGAAAAAAAAATATTTCGACACTTTGAAGGAGAAGATTAGTACCGCACCAATATTAGCACTGTCGAATCTTCAAAAACATTTTGAGATCGAGAGAGATTCCAGTGGATAAACCATGGGTGCAATATTGATGCAATATTGTAATCCTATCTGTTACCATTCTGAGACTTTTTAGCAAGTTGTTGTTAACTATTCTACATATGATAAAGAGTTGTATGCATTATTTCAAAGCGTAAAGAAATGGAAGCATTACTTTTTAGGGAAGGAAACAATTATACATACAGATCACCAGCCCTTACAGTATCGTCAAGCACAAACCAAACTATAGAAATCTTGACACTATAGATGGATGGGTTTTCTAAAACAATTTCATTTGGTAATCAGGTACAAGAAGGGTACAAGTAACAAGGTAGCCGCTATGCTTTCTAGACATCCTATTTCTTCTTCTATTATTTTTAATAATACTTCTTTATCTCATGATAACTATGTAGAGCAATATGCCATCGATGAATATTTTAAATAAGTATATGAGAAGCTAATCCATGGTGCACAGGTAGAGAACTATTGTCTGTAGAGAAATTTTCTCTATCATCTTAGGAATCTATGTATTCCTACAAGTGAACGAGTCCATGTGATACGAAAATCTCATACTTCTCTTGTGTTTGGGAATTTTGGGTTAGGAAAAACTATGGCTCATTTGCAGAGGTTTGTTACTAGCCTCAATTGAAAGCAATTGTAACTAAATATGTAAAGGGGTGTGTGATGTGTTCTACTTTTAAGCCCACTAATAGAAAAGTGGGGCTATACTCACCACTTCCTATTCCATCCCATCCATGGGAAAGTATTTCCATGGATTTTGTAGGGGGGTTACCAATGACCAAAGGGGCTCATGATTATTTGTATGTCGTAGTGGATAGGGTCAGCAAGATGTGTATCTTGATGCCATGTAAAAAGAAGATCATCATTGAGAAAACTGCTAATCTCTTTTTTCAGCATGTTTGGTTTCACTTTGGGTTACCCACATCCATTGTCTTGGATCGAGATACTCGATTCCTTGGGGATTTTTGGACTAGATTATGGAGAATGATGGACACAAAATTGAAGAGGAGCACTGATTTTCATCCATAGACCAATAGAAAAACAAAGGTGGTAAATAGAACATTGGTAATTTTTCTTTGAGTCTACTACAGCAAGCATCCTAAGTTATGGGGTGAACATATACCCTATGTACAATATGCTTATAACCGAGATTTACATTCATCCACTATGTTTTTCCCGTTTCATCACTTGGGTGAGAAAAACAATGGCACTTTCATGCCTAGCTGGGCCTGCTAGACAAGACAAAGGTTAGTGAGTGGATTAAACAAGACAAACACATGAAATAAACAACTAAAAACAACTAAAAACAACTAAGGAAATAAAAACTAGAATGCATAAGAAAATTAGAACCATAAACAATCAACCAATGACCAAGATTATGCCACCAATGGATAACTATATTAGTTGGGAAAACACCGTAGAGAAAAATGAGGACTTATGAGTCCCCTCTTCCTCCTTGGGAGGGATCTTGAGTTCCCTAATGGAGAGCTCTTCTTACAATGGAATAAAAATGGAAAATGATGAAGAAAATCAATGCCTATTCCTTCAAGAGGTGAGTGGAATGGCCTATTGCAATGGTGCTTGAATACTCCTAGGAGAAAAGAGGATTCTCAAGGGAAAATTGAAGCAACATAACAATACTATGAAGATCTTGATTTCTTAGTGCACACATGGCCTCCATTTATAGCATTTCTTCAAGGAAATATGTAACTATTTCTTATTGTGAACATGGGGCCATTTAGGTCACCCTTTGGTCCTTGACTAGCCCCCCATTTGGATTTTTCTCAGATTTGAAGGTCAAATCAAGTTGGGAGTTGGTCCATCAGTGGTCGGGGGGGTGTCAAGAACCATAAATCTGTCGTTCATAGGAGTGCATGGATTTTCTCATACATAGTCGTGCATATGGCACATTGTGCACTCTACAAGATTCTTTGGCCTGCGCACTGTGTGCGCTTCCTTTAGTGAGTTTGCACATGTCAATTTTTTCCCAGTTTGTATAGTTTTTGCCTTTTGAAAATGCATTTTGGTGTTGCAGGTGAACTAATAGTTGTTGTTATTGTTGTATTTCTGTAACCATTTGTGTGCAATGTTGCATACAAAATTTCAGTGATAATAGATGCCCCCTGATGTGTGAGGTTAGGAGCATACGTATAACCAAAATACATCAATGTTTCTTCTACTAAGAGTGCCATTGTAATGAAGAGTGCTGAGAGGAACTGCAAAAGTGATCTATCAGAGGGAGAGGGGAAACTATGGGCCCACATCTTTCTCTAGGGAGAAAAAATAAAGTTTGTATAAGAACGAGGTGGGCATGCCCCATGCTCGTGTCATGTAACTCAAAATGTAAGACAATAACTGAATTTGTATGCTGATGTAGATAACTACAGTGCCCTCCGAGGTGGTTTGATAACGACAGATGACAATTTTGAATGGTGAACATACTTTGAAAAGAGGCAAGGACACCTGTAATAAGTGTCGGTGACTTGTAGGCATTGATGGCCTAAAAATTATGAGGTCTTCGACTAATATAAAACAACTACAATAGTCGCATATTAAGACCCACCATAACATGAGATTTAGTTGAATTCGAATGTTAAGGGGGTCAATGGAATCAAAGCACGATGGTGTTTCTCTATGTATCATCTGAGACTCCTCATTGTGAAGGTAATGAGATTCAAGATATTGTCGCCCATCTAGAAACTACGTTGATGTCTACAGAAAAGGGAGACGTGACTCCAAGAAGAAAAGGGCTTCGTGAAATCCAAGGAAATAATATCAGGAAATGATAGGGAACATGAACAAATTCAAGATGTGGTGAGAGTCAAGACTTCCCTTGGTTAGGGTTATGTGTGAAGGATGAGTGGAAACAACCAAAAAATGTATCTAGTGTTAGGGGGATGACTAGATATGGGGCTAAATTGTGACAGAGGCTTGACAAAGTGGAAAAACTCAGAGATCAGGGGTACATGGACGTTGGGATACTTGGGGTTGATGAACGATGTCAAAATGATAAAAGGAGACTAGAGGCCTCAACCAAGGGTGACATGGGTTGCGTTGCTAGGAAAAGAAGGTCATCAAGGGTGATGACAAAAAGCTAAGTAAATGTTGGAAACAAAGGCTTTTTACAATTACCAAATAAATAAAGAATAATTTGGGATGAGTGTATCGATACAGAAATGGGTGCCCTGGTACAATATGGCTTGGCCTATGAGGGCACAAGTTGCGAATAGAACTGGTGGAGGGTGGGGGCCCCATGGTTGGGTTTTTGTATGAGGTAAATGAATGGAGGACAATATGCAGATGGGAAAATTGATTGTGGATGAAATGGAAGGTTAATGATACTGTGGAGGTGCAGTCAGATAGAACTAATATGAGATATCCTGGGAGTCCATTTGGGAAATCTAGCAACATGATGAGAAGAAGTATGTGGATTATTCTCGAGAATGCATAAGACTATAGAGACTCCCATGCCTAGAGGGTGAAAGTAGCATGAGTGTCAAAGTACCAAGGGGAACTATGAATGGGACAACTCATGTGGGGGAGAGTGCTACCGAGTGACGGTACCAAAATGTAACAGAGGTGACAGTATTGCAGATCTGGATGTAGGTTTCCTAAAGGTGAATGTCGGAGGGTGGGACTAGGAGATGCAATTGATATTCAGAGGGAATGTTTACATGCTAGTGTCGAACATATACCTGAAGAGGCTACACTGTTTGTGATGAAAAATTACCTACACACATGAAAACCGAATACTTGACGTGAAAAGTATCTGATGATAAAGAACATATAACGGTCATGTGATAATTTGGAACATGAACATGTGTACCTGGATGTGATGTGAGAAAAATGATCCCCCAGGGCCGAGTGAAGATGCTCACCCAGGGAATGTGACTGTGTAGATAGTAGGACCCTGGTCCCGTGGCTGAAGACAGATTGGGAAACAAAGGCTTTGGGCTCCTGTAACTGAGTGTGGAATTTTGGAAAAAGGGACTATATATGGTTGGTGGGTCCATAATGCCACCTCATTTGTACCCGTTGCTATAGTGAATTAACGAGAGTATTTGGAGGAGTTTTAGATATTATGGGAGATCAAACCAACCGATTCAGGAGTTGCAAGAGTTAGGTTAGTGGTCCCATCCCCCTGCACAATATGTATTTTCTAGCTTTTTGGTTAGGGATCGTACAAGGGTAGGTTTAGGGGTGGTTCCACTAATGCGCGGGAGAAGGAAGAATACCCGTGCTTAGATGCGTGGGTATAATTCCATCTCCCACGCATAATGTGTGATTATGATTGACACAGTCGATCATAGGGGTGCGTGGGAGGGGAAAACAGGCATGCATGTGATGTGGTTCTATTGTAATTACAATTGCTCACTATGTGCAACTATTTCTCACACAGTTGTGCATCAGTGCGCAACTGTGTAGAGAACAAGTGTGCATGTGTGCACACCTATTGGCGTGACAGATGTGCATTTATGCACAATTTTTTCTCTGACATTTGTGAATCAATGTGCAGCTATGAAAAGACTGAGCACACATGTGTGCACACTTGTGGGGGGGAAATCCGCGCAATTGAGGCGAAGCTAAGGTTGGCTGAAAATTTGAATTTTTTGATATTTTTGATGAATGATGACGGTTGACCAAGTGTTTCTGTGTGGATGCAGGTGATTAGCATGTGATAGGAGATTCATCATGCCAATCCATTGGAGGGAGAGAGACTGGGAGAGACTCTAAGAGGTGGTGAGAGAGCTTCTTGGTTTTTGGAGACACTTGGTAGCCTGTGGGTTGCTCAGGTTATTTGATTTCCATTTGATACGATCACAGGAGTTCCTACTTTAGTATATGATATCTATGTGGAGCACTGATCTGCAATGCTTCATTGTGACGGGACAACAACTGACACTCTCAGTTGCTGAGGATGTATACTTTCTGATGGGGCTCCCCTTCCGAGAAATGGCCCTTCCTACTGACCCCTAACTGTTGGGGGATGTGAGGTTGGTGGATATCGCACGACGCCACTATTCGGGGCTGAACCCAATGTCAAGTTCGCTTGTCTATATTGAGGCAATGTACAAGCTCTTGTCTCAGTGCATCATGGCCATGGTTGTGAGGATCTATAAATCCTTAGCTACTCAGTGGATCATAGGAGGTCATTTGAGGATTGTAGAGAGGGTCCTAGATGGGGAATTTTTTTCCTGGGGGTTGATGCTACACTCCACGATGATGGGGTAGATTCACCAATGTTGGACCACCGACTCTGGTGATTTTGCGTTTGGATCTAACTTGGTGGTGTGGATTTTGGAGAGGATGTTGATGTTGTGCCTGAGGATTTTGTTGGTGCCTGCAGGGCTGCAGGAGCCGCGATTGATGCAGTGGGCCCAGATTTTGGTGCATCATAGAGGGGGAGAGGGTGGCCACTACTTTATGACCACAGTGGCACATGTGTGGTGTCATATTCCACATGTGATACTTCAGTATCCATACAGTGGGATGGACTTTCGGCATGACCCAGATATGGTATTACCTCCTGGAGAGGTCTGGGACCAGAGAGGTATGTTTGTGCATTTATGATTTTTGATTTTGATAGTGTAGCAGATGATTATGTTATATATGGATGTTGACTCTATCTTTTTTTTTTTTTTTGTAGATGTGGAGCCCTGAGGCCGTGAGGCTGAGATGGCTAGGGAGTCGGTGTGCCAGGGGTCAGTGCGACCACCATGAGAAAAGCTATAGGTAGGAGAGATTATGCAGGTGTTGAGCCATCACATGAGCCGAGGGAGGGTGAGGGGCGCAGATTTGATAATGCAGGTGAGTGACCATCGCATGAGCCACAGGTAGAAGATGGAGGGGGGATGGAGGACCTTCGATGCTAGTTCGAGGAGGTTCTATAGGGTGTGTCAGAGGGCATGTGGGCCCATATCTAATGCGAGAGGATCCTGGAGTAGTGTGTGGGTATTCCAGCAAAGTGGAGGACCTTGATCCGTCGGGCAGCTATAGCGGGGGCAATGATGATTGGTCGACTGCCCCCTGGACCGGGAGGATCCCTAGCTGATGGGGTGCCTCCAACTGACAGAGGACCTGGGGAGGAGCTCTAGGGGCACCATGAGTTCCAGTTTCTTTTGTTGTATTTATATAGGCTTGCGAGCGCATTTTGTACCTATAGGGGTGAGGGGACTTACTGGTCTACAGGCGATGTATATTTTTTACTTTGTAAACATTTATGATACTTTGACGGATATATATATATATATATATACACACACACATATTTTGTCTCTTTGTGATGTCTACATGTGTTTACGTTTTTTTATGGTTTATGATGTCTAGTCTATGTGTTGTGACTGATGGTTGATGATTATGTATATGTAATTATTCCTTGATGTGACAAATGCCAATCTAATGCTAGGTTAGCCATATTATCTACTATTTGATTAAATTTTCGTGGAATATGTGTACGTGTAATTGAATCAAATTTTCTATATAAGAGTCTAACTTGCAGGTATTTGCGAAAGAGGCAAGGATCACAGACACAGTATACATTCTTGAGTTGTAGGACAATGACATGGGAATCTAATAAAACACTAAGGTGAATAATGTGGCGGTGACTGGCCTCTACGAGGAGACCAATGACGACGACATATTCTTCTTGGTTGTTGGTGTTTGAGCCCAAACATATGTCGTTGGAGTGGAGCAGTTCATGTGAGGGGGTATAGAGGGCCTGTTATGGGATTAATTGGTGTTGTGACTCTTTTGTCACCTAAATGAGTAAAACAGAGGTGCTTACAAGCTTAGTTGGGTTAGCTAAGAAGGAAAGTTGTAAAGGAAAAGGGTTAGATAAAGAAACATAAAAGAACAAGCTAAGAATTAAACTAAGAAATAAAAGAACAACTAAACTATTGAGCATAAGGACATAGGAAGAAAAAAGCCAATAATACTCATGTCACCAATGGCAAGGATTATATTAGTGAAAGAAAACACCAACAAGAAAGAGGACTTTGGGTCCCTTTTTCCTCCAAGGGAGGGGTCTTGGACCCCCACAACTAAGATCTTCTTACAACTTTGAATGAAATGGTGAAAGAATCCCAAGCTAATCCACTCAAGAGGTGAGATGGATTTCCCAATGTGATGGTGCTAGTATACTCTTGATGAGAAAAGAGGATTCCCCAAGAGAATAGCAACAACATAACCTTGCAAATGAATTCCTTGAAAATGAAGTGCACCCATGGCTTTGTTTTATAGCACCACTTTGAGGAATTGTGCAACCAGCTTGTAGTGTGAAAAGAGGCTATTTAGGGCATTTTTAGGTCTTTGACCAGCCACCCAGTCGGATTCAGTGGAGATTTGGGTGTCAAATAAACTTGGAAGTTGAACCAGAAGTGGGTGGGAGGCCGACCAATCTCATACATGCATATTTCTCAGATGTGTGTGGCTTTTAGCGACCACAGTCGCGCATCATGCGCATGTGCTCTTTTCCTATGTTTTTGGATAGTGCATGTGTGTGCACACCCAGTGTAGTCATAGAGCACCTTAATTTTATCACTGTTTGTATAGTTTTAGACCTTTTGGAAATGATTTTGTGGTAATTTTGGTCCATGGGTGACCTCATAACTGTTTGACGATGCTGGATTCCTGTAACCATTTGCGGATGAAATTTTAGTGATAACAGATGCCCCCTGATGGATGAGGTTAGAAGCATACATATAGATGAGAGTGTCGTTGTAAGAGAGAGCAATAGTGAGAGTACCAAGAGTGACCCATTGGAGGGATAAGGGAACCTGTAGGACCCAACCTTCCATGAGGTGTGTAAATATAAATTGTGTACAAATGAGGTGGGCATGCCCCACGCTCGTGTCATGTAACTCAAAAAGAATGGTGTTGTATAGTAACTGAAACAGAGTGTTGATGTAGACAACTACAGCGCCCTCGGGGTGGTTGTGACAAAGGTAGAGGACAATTCTGAGGGGGAACATACTCTGAATAGTAGGCAATGACACCTGTAAGAAGTATCACGGATTCTATAGGCATTGATAGCCCAGCCAAGTTCAGAGGTCTTCGGAAAATATATAAGAAACAATTGTAATAGTCGCAAAGTAAGACCTACCGTAACATGAGAAAGTGTTGAAGTCGAATGTTATGGGGGTCAAGGACAGCAGGGAGAAATTGTGGTTCTCCTTGTGCCATCCAAGACCTCTCATTGGAAAGGTAATGAGAGTCAAGATATTGTCGCCCTTCTGGAAACTGTGTTGATGTCAACAAAAGGGGGACGCGACTCCAAGAAGCAAAGGGCTTCGTGAAATCTACTAGGTGAGGTTAGGAACTGAGGAGGTACATGGATGAAATCAAGATGTACGAAGACTCAAGACTACCCTTGGTTGGGGGTATATGTGAAGTATAAGTGGCCGCAACCGTTCAACTAGGTCGAGTGTCATGGGGACAACAAGACGTGGGATAAGTTGTGTCAGAGGCAGGACATAGTGGACAAACTTAGAGAGCAAACGTAAGTGGCCTGTGGTATACTTAGAGTATATGGACGATATCAACAGGAGTAGATGATAAGGAGTGCCCCAACCAAGGGAGACATGGGTTGCATTTTCCAAAAACGGGAAGAAGGTCGCCAAAGGTGACGACAAAAAGATATGTAAATGCTGGAAACAAAGGCTTTTTACAATTTATAAAGAATAATTTGGGATGAGTGTACAAATACAGAAAAGGGTGCCCCAATGTAATATGGTTGAGCCAGTGAGGGCACAATGTGCTTGGAGAACTGGAGGAGGTTGGGGACCCCATGGGTGGGTTTCTATATGAGGTAGATGGTATGGAGGGAAATTTGAGGAGGGAAAAATTGATTGTGGATGAAATGGAGGGTTAATGATACTACAGAGGCATAGTCAAAATAAAACCTCAAAGAGATATCTTGGGAGTCCATTGGGAAAGCTAGCACAATGAGGAGAAGGAGTATGTGGCTGATTCACGACATGATGTAAGACTATTAGGACTCCCATCCCTAAAGGGTTGAAAAACAGCATGAGTGTCAAAGTGCCAAAGGGTGCTATGAATGGGACAACTCATGCGGGGGAGAGTGATACTGGGCAACAATACCTAAATGAAATGGAGGTGTCTATACTGTAGAGCCGAAGATGGGGATCCTAAAGGAAAATTTTAGAGGGTGTGACTAGAGATGCAATTGAGATATAGAGGGAATGATTACATGCCAGTGTTGATTATATACCTGAAGGGGTTACGGTGATGTATGATGACCAAGTACCTGCACACATGAAAACCAAATACCTGACGTGAACAATATCTGAAGATAATCGAACATACAAGCATTTATTTGATAATTTTGAACATGAGCATGCGTACCTGGATGGGGTATGAAAAAATGGTGCCCTGGGGGCTAAGGATAAAAACTGTCCTGGGGACTGTCTTGATGTAGATGACAGGATGTTGATCCTGTGGCTGAAGACGGATCAAAAAATGGACACCCAGAGCTCCTGGAATGGTGTTTGGAAGTTTGGCAGAAAGGCCTATATATAGTTGTAGGGCCCAAATTTGCCACCTCATTTGTACTTGTTGTCAGAGTGACTGGACGAGAGGTATTTAGAGGAGATTTGGAGATTCCAGGAGAACGAGGCAGCTAATTCAGGACCAATGAGCTTCAGGATAGTAGTCTTATCGTCTTGCATAGAAGTAGGTTTTCAATTTATGGGCAGGGCCTGTACAGAGGGCCGTACAAGCATTTTTATGGGTATGGACCCCCCAGTGCACGGGCGATCTGGAAATATGCATGCACAGGTGCACGCCTAAGGGGGAAAAAGTTGCACATGGTATGAGCACCTATTTTCTACACAGTTGCGCATGGGTGCGCAGCTATGTAGTGGACAGGTGTGTTGTGATGCGTGCCTATGTTCATGACAGGGGTTCATGGAGGCGCCCCTGTATGGTGGATAGGCGCACACATATGCGCACCTATGGGATGAATAGGTGCGCATGTGTGTGTTCCTGTGGGGTGAACAGGCGCACATATGTGCGCACCTGTGGGTTAAACAACCACGCCTTGGGGGCAAGGCTAATGAGTGCAAAACTTATCTTTTTGGAGATTTTAATGTGTTTTATGGTCAAGTTGGCTGATCTAGGACTGTATTATGTGGTTGCAGGTGATCATTTGCACAATGTTGGTCCACTGGTGAGAGTGGGACTGGTCAGGGCTGAGGGATGCCATGGCTATTGAGGAACCAGAGGTTCGTGCCACTTTGGTATGGGCTCAGGAGTATCTTCTGCAGTTTCTGATCCAGACGTGGAGTCTAGATCTGCATTGTTTTATGGTGCCGGGAGAGTAGCTCGCCTTCACTACGGAGGAGGATGTATACTTTATGACTGGGATCCCTTTTCGAGGAACGCCCCTACCGACGGAGTCTGTGTTACCTGCGGACGTGCAGTTAGCTACCTTGGGCCGGAGGTATTGTTCGAGGGAGAACTTCATGTCAGGCTCTATAGTGAGCATCGGGGTGATGGATGCTTTAGTGCATCGTTGTGTAGCAGCGATGATTGTGAGGGTATGTGGGTCCCTCGCGACTTAGCGGATCAGTGGTGGTCAGCTGAGGGTTATGGGGAGGGCACTGGCCGTAGAGCATTTTTCCTGGGGTTTGATGTTGCATGCCAAGATGGTAGGTAAGCTTGATAGGTGTCGGACTATGGACTCAAGGGACTTTGCCTTTGGGTCCATCTTGGTGGCCTGGTTTTTGGAGAGGGTGCCGATGTTGCACCCTAGAGTTTTATTGGGCACACCTGGTGCGCGAGCACCGTGACTGAGGCAGTGGTTGATGATTTTGATTCTCCATGGTGGTGGTGAGGGGGGCCATTTTTTCATGGCCGAGGCTACACAGGTGTGGCGGCAGATGTCGCAAATCATATTGCAATATCCATACTGTAGTGTTGACTTCCTGGGTGATCCGGATATGGTGTTACCTCCAAGGGAGGTGTTTGATCACTGAGGTATGTTTGTGATTTTGATATGTTGATTTTTGAGAGAGCATGACATGTGTATTTTGTATAGATACTAATACTATCATTTGGTTGTTTGTATGTGTAGATGTGGGACCTCGCGGGCGTGAGGTTGAGCTGATGAGAGCATCGACTCAACAGGAACCGAGGAGACCACCGCGGGTAGGAGAGAGACGTCGGTGCAAGGACATTGAGGCGAGACCAGCTAGTGATGAGAGAGTGGCTAGGAGACGTCATTTTGATGACCCTGGTGTTGGGCCATTGCATGCTCCTCCGGCAGAGGCCGACGAAGATTTTGAGGATATTCACCGCCGCTTGGAGGTGGTGCTATAGGGAGTGCCTGAGGGCATGTGGTCGTGCATCTAGGACAAGGGAATCTTGGAGAAATGTGTGGGGGTGTCGCTGACATGGTGGACCATGGTGCAGCGAGCAACAGTAGCAGGTGCTATGATAACCGGGCGGTTACCTCCAGGTCCGGAGGGACCGATAGTGGGTGGGGCACCACCACCTGAGGGAGCGGTAGGAGGTGGTTCTCTAGAGGAACCTTGAGTGTCACTCTATGTATGCTTGTATTTTTGTATATAGGCTGGTGAGCCTA
>JASDQU010309735.1:35553-53246 GCA_032191745.1 Picea mariana
TACGACCGAACAGGATATGATAATCGAGTGGGGCATTGATAACTTCAATGTCGATGAGGATAGTCTTGCCCCTGAGTTCTACAGGGACATTTTGGAAGAGCCCTTCAGGAGAATATGGTCATCCGTCATAAGCTCTTAAGGTAATGGCAGATGGTATGAGTTCGAGGGAACCAAGTTTCTTCCATACAGACTTGGACATAATGCATGTGGATGCACCTTCATCGATGATGCATCAATGAACTGTAATGTTTTGAATTTTCACTAGGATTTGAAAAGCGATTAGAGTGGGAAGGCGAGGTTCTCCGCTATTGAGATCAAATGTGATGAGTTGAGTATCTGCGGGTTCAACTACCCCCAAGGTGGAAAGTAATAATTTCTACTAAGTGGGACAAGTTTGAAGGACTTCTAAGACTGACATGGTAGCTGGGGATTGTGCTAAGTCATCGACCAAACTGTAATTATGAGCTACCCTAGCCTATGGGTTGTGGACATTCCTATGCAATGGGATGCAGGGGATGTGAAGAGGTGTTTCGGCGTTAGGGTGAGGAATCACCAACAGGGGTCCCGTTGGTGCTGGGATTGTTTCTGGGGGAATGGGAGGAGACTCAACAGGTGCACGGTATTGACGACTACATGTTTGCAAAAGGATTTCTTCCTCACTGGTGAGGAGGATAATCTGATCTGTAGGATTGTTTGGATTGAGATACTATCCCAACTGTGGTGGGGTAGGCTACATATCCTGTTGGGTGTTCATCACACCCTGTTGTGGAATGGGGTTTTGCAGCACAGCTGGGGATGGTTGTTTCATGTATTTTTGTGGGGCCTGATGAGGGGCAGGTGGTGTTGGAGGATGTGGTACACTTCTTGAGTCTTTCATCCATTTAAAATCAGCGATTTGTGGGCAATGATGAGTATAATGACCGAACTCACCGCAAAGGGCACAAGGGAAGGTGGTTCTAATATTATTGTTGTTTCTCCCTTGACACCTGTTGTTATTGCCCCCCTGGAGGTTTTGATTCCCTTGATTCTGGTTGCTCCCAGCAGGTTGGTTTTGTTGGGGGTGATTCCCGCCTTGACCTGGGTTACTATTGTTCCTGTTTTTTCCTTTCTTTTTGGATTTATTCAATTGATGGGTCGGATTTTCCATATTCAGCTGTTCAAAATTTTGATATTGTTGGAGGGGAGAGGGTCGAAAAAAATTCACCCCAACATGAGGATGTGGGGGAGCCATGGGCTGTGGAAGACCAGGAAATGGAAAGTATGGATTCTATGGGAGTTGTGATCTGTAAGGTACATAGGAAGGTGTGGTGCTTTCGCTAGTACTTAGAGTATAAGCTGAGGTAGAGGGTGTACCAAAACTTGTTTGGATAGGTGGGTGTATTATGGGTGCTGGCAATGGCCCACTGATGGGTGGAGGAACAACAACAGGGTATGGTTGTTGATAAGGGGGTGGAGGGTAATAAGAGGTTCCCCCATATGCCGGTGGATATTGAGGTGTGCCATACATTGGTTGTTGTTGGGGTTGTGGACTGTGGTGCGTGGTATTACCAATAAATCCATCTACTGAGTGAGACATCCTGGGTGTGTCTTGGCCGAATGGCACAGGTTTTGGGAGATCAAGAAGTACTTTGTACAAGCACCCTGATTGTGAGTAGATGAGTTCGTATTTTTGAGCCTTACTGATGGCTTATTCTTCTGATTGAGGGAAGGTGGAAGCTACATCTTTACCGAGGAGAGAGACAAGTGATCTAAGAAACTAGTCAAGACACTGTTGTTTGGTGGTTTCGGCTTTGCACAAACTATGTTGTCTACACCACTCATGAATGTGATCAACAATATGTGTGGCTGAGGTTTGTTTAAAATTAGAGATTAGTTCAAGACCACTGTAATGGCGGATTGGTAATTGGAAGAAGGTAAAAAATGCTTTGTCCAAGGACTCGAAAGTCGCATGGGACCCCGATTTTTTGTCTACATACCATTTGGCTGATGGGCCAGTGAGTGTCCGTTGAAATAATTGTAGTCAGATAGAATCATCCATAATGTTGTTGGAAGAGCACCATAAGTGGAAATTCATGACATGGTTGGCAGGGTCATCCCTTTCCTTTCCTTCAAACTTGGGAATGTTTGAAGGTAGTTTGGTAGGCATTGTAGGCCATGTGGGGTCATGCAATATAGGATCATTTGTGAGTTTTCTTAAATCTGGTATGTTAAGAGAGGCCAAATATGGCATCTGGAGTGGTGGTGGAGGATTAGTTCTAGCCATGGTGTGAGTGGTTTGTGAACCTGACCCTTGAGGGGGGATAGGTGGGTTGGTACTTCCCCCTTGCAAGGAAGTTGGCCTGCCGCTTCCATGTAAAGGAGAGAGAGTGGACTGTGGACCTTGGGAATTAGACCCAAGTAAGGTGGAACCAAGCAAATCTGATCCTAAGATAGTGGCACTCACTGGAGTGTGTGAAGGTGGTTCAGATGAGTTGGCAAGACTAGGAACTCCCCCTAGAATAGGAGGAAGGTTTAGCAAGTGTCTGGAATGATGGGGGTTCTATGGGTCCCCTATGATGTCCGACTAGCTGAGTGGATGTGTGCGAATTGTGGTGAGAGTAATAAATAAACAAGAGCCTTTGTTGCAATTTTTGAACTTTACACGATATATATCTAAATCAAAATGTAATCAGAAGTGCATCATACATAGAATATTTTGAAAAAGAATCATATATGTGGATAAGTGGGTTTTGTCCACGTGGGGGATCAAAGAAAAAAAATGCTCGTGTCCTAAAAGGCGTAATGTCCTTCCTCTCAAATAGCACTAGACCTTCCAATAGTACTCAACAGTGGGGTCTGAAGTCACTGGAAGAGAAACTAGTGAAGGATGAAGTAATCAGTTATAATGAGGGGTAAAGGGGGAATATCCCAAAAGAGCTGGAAATATTTCCCAATAGCCACACAAAATTTGATCAAGGTGCAATTGCAACCCACAATTTCCACCTGGGTAGATGTCCTAAAATTTGGTCACTAGGTACATTAGTCAAAGTGCAACATTTAGATTTTCAGCCTAAGAAATGGGTCACTGGATGGATCCCGTCCAAGAGGTGGGTGCCTCAAGGGGGGATGCACAGAACAACCGAACCTCAGCCTTCAACCCTTCATGGGTAGCTCCCTACCTTATGGTGTTAGGAACACTTGACTTGGAGGATTTTCAGTTCCTTATTTGACAACTTCTATTGTTTTGACAATGTGAGAACCAGATAACGGGGAGTTATTTGGATGCCTATCCCCGAAATCCTACCTAGACTAAAAAATTTCTTTTGGCATCTCCTGTGGAGGAAAACATAGTGAGTTTTTAGAAAAAATTTAGATGTGGTTGTTTGAGAGATTGGGGGTGTGAGCCAACCTCATATAAATTAAATGGGAGTGGATAGTTTCGTCAAGAAAAGGGTGGGGTGTTTCATAATCCCTTTGGACTTTGAACTCCACGTTTCGAGAGGAAAACTATGTGAGTGATAAGTGAATTTTGTGTGTGAATGAGTGAAAGTGTGCCAATGTTTTAATGAATTAGGTGTCACCTTGCTGCATGTGAACTTCGCTTGGTCCTTACAAGTGTTGATTACCTAAGTAACTAAATGTCTTTGGTACAACATTTCATAATTCAAAATTCCCTAGGAAACTAGCATGTGGACATGTGGGTCCTTTACTATTCCTTTAACTCCCTATTGTGATTTAATCTAAGAAAGCTTTGAAACTATCCTAGATTGTGATCATGTGGGCATGTATGGGCCTGTTACAAAAACCTGTAAACTTCCCTAGTGATTTAATCTAAGAAAGTAAATTTCAACACTATCCTATCTTTGTAGCATGTGGGCATGTATGGGCCTGTTACAAAAACCTGTAAACTTCCCTAGTGATTTAATCTAAGAAATTAAATTTCAACACTATCCTATCTTTGTAGCATGTGGGCATGTATGGGCCCATTACAATCTTGAGATGTGTTTGAAACAATAAACTAAGAGGAGTCCCGAGGGGGCTGTTGTCCTCTCCTAAAGGTTTTAGTCTTTTTTTAAAGGAGATGAAATTGTCCTACAATCTTTTTCTGATTCTCAAGGTTGCTTGGAAGCGCAAGAGAAGAGCATACAAAGTGATTGTTATCCAACTTCTGGTCCCAATGAAAGTTTTATGTGATTACAAGTGATTCCAACTTATACTTTTAGTCAAAGCAAGCCATCCATGTGGCAAAATGAAACCAAAAGAGGAAATAATGATTTTAAACCCCCTAAGTGCCTATGTGTTTTGACTAATCCCTTTATATGAAGAGGGAACTAAGTGTGGTGAAAATTACAATATGCATGAAATCACTTTTAAGAAGGCCAGGGGCCTTCCCCAAATCACAAAAAACCTTATAATGTGTATTTTTTTGCACAGGTGCGTGGGTCTTAGAGTAGACAGAGGTGCACTGAGCGCTTGTGCGCAACCCAAAACAATCTTTTGGGCACAGGTGCGTAGGACAACACTATGATTTTGGTGCACGTACGCACGATGCACGACTGTGGGCCAATAAACCCACGCACAACTGACACACGATCATGAAGAAAATTCCAGATGGAATTCTCTCAATTCAACTTTGAATTGGATGTTTTGCAGGTTGGCTTGGGCCAGTTAAGGCACCTGCAGGTTAAATAAACCAAAAGAAGAGCTATAAAAACCCAAATGGGGTAGGAAACTGATAACTTTCCCCAGTGGAGTCGCTAATCTGTTGCGCCTCTTTTGTCAACTAAATGAGAAAAACAGAGGTGCTTACAAGCTTAGTTGGGTTAGCTAAGAAAGACAACTGTAAAGGAAAGGGTTAGAGAAAGAAACAAAAAAGGACAAGCTAAGAATTAAACTAAGAAATAAAATAACAACTAAACTATTGAGCATAAGGACATAAGAACAAAAAAAACAATAAGACTCATGTCACCAATGGCAAGGATTATATTAGTGAAAGAAAATACCAAGATGAAAGAAAACTTTGGGTCCCTTCTTCCTCCAAGGGAGGGCTCTTGGACCCCCACAACTAAGCTCTTCTTACAACTTTGAATGAAATGGTGAAATAATCCCAAGCTAATCCACTCAAGAGGTGAGATGGATTGCCCAATGTAATGATGCTAGTATACTCTTGATGAGAAAAGAGGATTCCCCAAGAGAATAGCAGCAACTTAACCTTGCAAATGAATTCCTTGAAAATGAAGTGCACCCATGGCTTTGTTTTATAGCACCACTTTGAGGTATTGTGCAACCAGCTTGTAGTGTGAAAAGAGGCTATTTAGGGCATTTTTAGGTCTTTGACCAGCCACCCATTTGGATTTAGCCAAGATTTGGGTGTCAAATCAACTTGGAAGCTGAACCAGAAGTGGGTGGGAGGCCGACCAATCTCATAAATGCGTCATTCTTAGATGTGCACAGATTTTAGCAACCATAGTCACGCATCCTGTGCATGTGCATTTTTCCTGCGTTTCTGGATAGCGCATGTGCGCGCTCGCCCTATGTAGTCATAGAGCACCTTAATTTATCACTGGTTGTATAGTTTTAACCTTTTGGAAATGCTTTTGTGGTAGTTTTGGTCCATGGGTGACCTCATAACTGTTTGATGATGCTAGATTCCTGTAACCATTTGCGGACAAAATTTCAGTGATAACAATCAGTAATTTCGGACATAAACAGATCTCCTTAAATCCACCTAGATCTAAAACAAAATAGAATAGAATATGACGCTTTCCCTAAGTTCTAACTATTGAGTTTACTAGTTAACAAGAGATAGGCAACATACCATTTAAATGTCGCTTCCTCTTGCCATTGTCATCCTAGCTCCACTCTGGTGCTCTTGTGATATTCAATCTGCAAGGGGACACAAGACAACCAAAGTGAAAGAAATCCAATATACTCAACAAGAAATTATGAATGTGATCAAGGAATCATACAATAAAACAAGACAAGTTTTATGGGAAAGAAACATATCATTGTATGATATTAAAGTGAAAGTGGAGATTACAACCAAAGCCTTGATGTCGCAAGGTCCCCTTTCAATGGCCCTTTGCTCCAACACATGCACTTTCTCCAACTTTGAATGAATAAGATCCACAATGACTTGATGAACTGAAATGAAGCTCTCAAGTATGAGCTGAAGTAGAATTCCTCATCCAATTCTTAGCCTATTCAACCTTAACCTTTTCCATGAAAGATCCCTCTTTATATAGGGGAAATAGAGATGGTTTGAATATATTAGGATGATCCCACCAAATTAGAGAAGCAAGTAAGATCCAAACCATTCAGATACCACCTCATCTTTTAGAAGATCCCCTTCTAGAACTTTCATGAAGTTTGACTTTTCCTTGGTTTTTGACATCGTCGCACCCTAGATATAGTGAAGCCTGTTGAGACTTCATAGTACATCTCTAGAGTAGGGAGCAATGACTAGGCATCATTGCACCCTGTGCCTTTTGCAGCCTACGGCGACCTTCTTTAATAGGGTTTTTGAGAGGCGAAATCTAGTCACTTTCCTCATGGAAAAAGACTCTTTTTGGGAACATCAACAAATGTTTGTCAATGGATCACTGAGGTGACCAAAATAATGTGTAACAGGGCCCAAGCAGTCGAAGTGAGATTCTTTTTCCAGCAGCTAGCACCGTCAGCATAACTAATTTGGTATGCCAATGGAGGATGAATCTGTGAATAACATGGATGGTATATCATCCATGCAGAGTGGAGGAGAAAAATGAAGACTAAAACCTCTATAAATGTGTACAAAAGGAAAAATCCTAATGTAGAATGGCTATGCTCAGGCATAAAACTTCTTTAAGTACAACTTGTTGATGGGTTCTT
This sequence comes from Picea mariana, assembly GCA_032191745.1. Classification (NCBI taxonomy): domain Eukaryota; kingdom Viridiplantae; phylum Streptophyta; class Pinopsida; order Pinales; family Pinaceae; genus Picea; species Picea mariana. Next base: position 42,403 of record JASDQU010309735.1, read on the forward strand.
TGAGAGGATAGCCTTCTAGAAAGGCCACGATGTATGCACCTTTAGTTAGTCAGTTTTGGACAATGTAGGGTCCATGCCATAGTGGTTCGAAGTTCCCATGACCTAGACTATCATGTGTGATATCGTAGGCTAGGATGAGATCTCCTTCGTTAAATGAATGAAGGCTAACATGGTGGTCAAAGGTGGATTGGGACCATTTTTTAGCTGCCTCGTTGTTCTGTAATGAAGACCGACGATATTCATCCACTGAATCTAAGGTCAGCAAGCGCTACTCCCTTGGAGTAGTGTCAGGTAATAGCTCGATGGCAGTGCGAAACGTGGGAATTTCGCACTCGATCGGTAGGGTGGATACAATCCCATGGATGACATGAAACAGTGTAAAAATGGTGGTAGTTTTGATTGTTTTCCAATAATCCTATAATGTTGAAAACAACATATGATGCTAGTTGGTTTTATGTTTGTTGACGGTACATTGTAGCATGGCTTTGAGGACTTTATTGGAAGCCTCGACCTTTCCATTGGATTGAAGGCAATATGGGGAGGAAAACTCATGGGAGAAGCCTAACTTGGAGGATATTTCTACAAATATCTCATTCTCTAAGTGCTACCATGATCGGATACTAACTGTATTGGAATTCCAAAATGAGAAATGACATGGTTAAAGAAAAAATGTGTTGTTGTGTCAGCGATATTGTTGAAGGTGGGCATGGCTTCAACCCATTTGGTAAAGTAATCTATTGCCACAATGATGTACTTATTTCCATTACTATATGGAGGATTGCAAGTCATGAATTCGATGCCCCATTTATAGAAGGGGTTGGCGGTGATGACTGNGCTTGACAGCATCGATGCAATAATGAAATAGTGTGGGACAAAAGTATCCTACTTGAATGATCTTTTGGGTGGTGGACATACCTGAGATGTGACCACCGTAAGCATCGTTATGGAAAATTTTCAAGACTCTCTCTTCTTTGTCGATGGTCAGACATCGACAGAGTATGGTGTCAACCCCACATCAGTACAAGACGTCACCGATAAGGAGGTATAGAGGGGCCTTATGGAGAATGCATCGATGATCATATCGAGAGATATGAGACCCAAACTTTTGTTTCTGAAGGTAGATGAGAAGGTTTTCATACTAGGGGTCATCCAAGGGGATGAAGAAGAGGTGTTCGTCAGGAAAATCCGTATTGATGGGTGAACCTTTCACGTATGAGGGAAACGATGTAATACGTTCCACAAGAACAAGTGCTTTATTTATTTTGGGAGTTGAGAAATCTAGGTCGTATTCCTGAAAAATAATGATCCACCGAGAAAATTTTCCATTAATCTACCATCAGCTAAGCAAGCACTGGATGGGGTTAGAATCTTCTGCGACTTTGGTAGTGCAAAGTAGGATATAGTGACGCAGTTTCTGAACTACGATGATAACTGTGAGGGCTAGTTTCTCATCATGATTGTATTTTAGGGGTGACCCTAAAAGATTTTTACTGATGTAGTAAATGACATGTTCTCATCCATCATCCCCTAGTTGGATGAGGAATCATGCTATTGAGATGGCTGAGGTTGATAAGTAGAGGATGTAATCATGATCATAGTCTAGAGGACTAATCAAAGGGTCGTTGGATAGCGTCGCATTTAAATCATCAAAAGTAGTTTGGGCATGTTCATCCCATCAAAATGGGATATCATGATGCAGTAAGCAAAGGAAAACATGTGCACGAGTGGTGTAATCTAGGACAAAGCGACATAAAAAGTTGGCTTTGCCTTGTAGGATTTGTAGTTGGTGCAAATTCCTAGGTGGTGGAATTTCTGTAATAGCTTGGACCTTGAGTGGGTCCACTATGATGTAGTGTTGGGAGACAATAAACCCAAGGAGGCATCCGTCGATGACACAAAATACACACTTGAGAGGGTTAAAGCGAATATTGTACTGGCGACATTGTTGAAAGACAATGCGTAAGTCGTCTAAGTGTTGATTTCATTTCTTGGATCGAGCAGTGAGGTCATCCAAGTACGCGAGGATGATGCAAGCAATATCATTGAAAAAATAAGTCATGGCCCGTTGAAACATCACATCTACGTTTTTTAGTCCAAAAGGCATGACACGATAAGAAAAAGTACCCCATGGGGTAGTAAAAGCAGTTTTATACTGATCTGTTGGGTGTATTTGGATTTTATTGTAGCCGGAGATCCCATCCATGAAGGAAAAGGCCTCGTGGCTAGAATAGTCATCGATAATTTGGTTAATGAAAGGGGTTGGAAATTTGTCTTTGGGATATGCATGGTTGAGATCGTGAAATTCAGTGCAGACATGAATAGTGCCATGTTTTCATGGATGATTTTAGGGGCTAAATTTTGCTCATGGGCTAATTTTCCATCGTTTTTCCAAAAAAAAGATTCGTTATTTTAAAAATGATTTGCCCAAATTCTATGGGATAAAATTATTTTACCTTAAAAATCGCCAAAATTTTATAAAAACTATATAAAATATTTATAAATTTGAATATTTTTACAAAAATATCGCTAAACATTTATAGTTGGCATATGAAGGATTAGTAAGATTCGCCAAGGTTTCTACATTTTAAAACAAATTTCCATCCTTAAAATCATCCCTGCATGTTTTCTGTTAACGAGGATGGGGTTGGACACCCATGAGGTATATGCAATGGGGTAAATAAACACAGCGACCCATAAATTGTCGATTTTGGCTTTGATAGCCACATCCTTGGATGGGTGAAGTGGGCATTTATTTTGATGGATTGGGGTGACATCTGGCTATGTGTCGATGCAATTTTCGATGATAGAAGGATCGAGGTTAGGAATATTTGTATAGGACAAGGAGAAAATATCCCGGTATTCCTGAAAGAGAGCTTTGTAAGCGGTGAGTTCCTCAGGGGAGCATGCAGCGCCAATGGTGATTTATTCTATGATTCTCGGTTTGATGGAAATGTCGATTTTGACGGTGGGGGAAATGTTGGCCATGTTTCCTTCCTCAAAATCATTTGGGGAAGGGATCGAGTTGTTGAACCAGTCTATATTCCCTAACAAAATAAAATCCTTTGTTTTGATTGCACATACGGAGGCTTGGCTAGGAGATTCAAAGGCTTCCTGTGAGAGAAAAAGCACTTGGTGATGTAGTGCATTCCATGGGAAATCGATGGTAGTGAGTTCCTCAAGGATATCTTCATCATAGTGGAAAATGCGAGAATACAGGGGATTCGTGGGGGGAACATGGGTGACTGCCACAGTGTAATTGTCCTCAAGTGGTGAAGATGAAGAGGGGATATCCCAACTATGTTGTGATGGCTTTCTTCACATAACCAAATGTCCAGAGACTGTGGGTGATAGACTATGGTAGGGGGCACAATTTCCCGTGGAACATGAACCAGAGAATTGGGAGGATTTGGGGGAAGATCCTCGGATAGTCTACCTATGAACCATGGAGAGGTGGGAAGTGACTCAGGTTCAGGGAAGGTGATGTTGGTAGTATCTAGAGTGGGAAAGACCCTTGGTGAGGTGGTTAGATGTGTTTAAATATGGTTTGAATGATGACCTCGGTATACCACAATCAAAGGAAAACGGTACGTGAAATGAGCAAGTGAGTCATAGAGAGTGCAAGGGAATCTCATCCGTTCAGGGAATGAGGTAGAGACATAATGAATTTCAGTGACAGGGGTACCCATAATTGGTGATGGAGGGGGATATTGCTGAAAGGCTTAGTGCACTATTGTTAGTGTCAGGGATGATTTTAGGGGATAAATTTCGCTCATGGGCTAATTTTCCATGGTTTTTCCAAAAACGAGATTCGTTATTTTAAAAATGATTCGCCCAAATTCTATATGATAAAATTATTTTACCTTAAAAATCACCAAAAATTTATAAAAACTATATAAAATACTTAGAAATTTGAATATTTTTACAAAAATATCGCCAAACATTTATAGTTGACATATGAAGGATTAGTAAGATTCGCCTAGGTTTCTACATTTTAAAATAAATTTCCATCCTTAAAATCATCCTTGGTTAGCGTCTGGTGAAATTGAGGTAGAGTTGGGAAATGATGAGTGTAGTGGCCATATTCTGAACATATGACACACACAAATTTGGTTCGCAACCCTTTACTGCCTATAGTAGAGGACGATGTTGTAGTACTAGATGTGCTTGGAGAAGCGATGAGAAATGTGGTTTCTTGAGGAAGTTGGATCAGATTGTGTAACTCGCGAAGAGAAGGACATCTATTAATGGGGTGTCCCTCACTTTTGCATAGCGTGCAAGGAGGTTGAACTTGAGGAGGAAGTGGAGTTGTGGGATATTTCTTCTTTCGTCTACCCCCAGCTATGGAAATGGTGCTAGAAATTGGGGGTGAGGGTGGTGTGGCCGAAGCTAGTACTGGAATCTGCATCAGGATTCCCTTTGACTGAGGAGGGAGAGATGGTTGAGGAACCATCATAGGAGGATGTAGATACCATATAGGGATGGTGAGTACCATGTTAGGAAGGGTAAGCGTTGTGGCTACCTAAAATTCTTGTAATCCTGGTGGGGGGTAGAATAAGGGAATTTGAGTAATGGCATGGGGAATTGTCTCCAAAACTGGGATCTTCCCATGGGGGAGGGAAAAATCAAGGAGAAGTGGTGTAGTAGGGTTCTCAGAGAATCCCTGAGGTAATATTTCTTCAATTGGTGGGATGTCAAGGTATGGAGAGGCCTCAATGGGAGGAATGGTGTCTCTAGTGTCAGTTCCATTAGAAGATACGACACACACTTGTGTTGAGGGGTGTATGAGAGGTGGTGATCCATGGTATTCCCCCAGCAAGGAAGAGTCCTTAAAAATTCTGAGGCCCATGTCAATGAGTGGATAAGAATTAGAACTTGTGCAGTCAAGAGGAAAGATGTTATCGATGTTGGTGGAGTGGTTAGGCTCGTAAAGTGTAAATTGGTCGATGGTGACGATTTTCCCATTGTGGGGGAACATCATCGTTCAAAACATAGAAGAGGCCATGGCATTCATAGCGTAAATGTAGCTATGTCCAAACAAGATATTGTAATCAAGCAGGGTCTTGATAACCTCAATGTAAATGAGGATGGTTTTTCCCTCAATTTTCATGGGGACATTTTGAAAGATCCCTTCAAGTGAGGATGGTCGACCATGATAGGCTCTCAAAGTGATGGAGAATGGTATTAGCTCAAGGGAGCCAATTTTCTGCCATACATTTTTGGACATGATGCATGTGGATGCACCTTCATCAATGATAGACTGATGAACCATGATGTTCTGAATCTTGACTGGTATTTAGAAAGATAATAGAGTGGGGAGATGTGGTTCTCCACTATCTAGATCAAAAGTGATGAGTCTAGTATCAGTTGGGTCGACTACCCCCAAGGAGGAAAGTAAGGATTTCCGTTGATTTGGGAAGGTTTGGAGGACTTCCAATATAGAAATGGTTGTAGGAGACTGCACCAAGTCATTGACCAGACTATAATTATGTGTTTTCCTAGCCTAAGGGTTATTGATATTCCGTCATAAGGGAATGTGAGGGATATTAATGGTACGTTCAGTATTAGGGTGTGGAATCATCAAGGGTTGTCTGAATGTTGTTGGAGTCGCTTCCAAAGTAGTTGGAGTAGACTCAAGGGGTGCATTGTATTGACGACCACAAGTTTGCAGAGAATTTCTTCTTTACTGGTGAGGAGGATATTGTGATTTGTTGGATTATCAGGGTGGGTGGGCCCTGGGTTTTGATACTGTCCCATGGGTGGTGTGGAAGGATGTACCTCATGTTGAGTGTTCATAAAACTTTAGTGTGGAATAGGGTTTTGCAACATGGTCATGGGTGGTTGTTGCAAATACTGTTTTGGGGCCTACTGAGGGGCAGGCAACACTAGAAGACGTGGCAGTTTCATGGATTCTTTCATTCATTTACAGTCGTAAATTTGGGGACAATGGTGAGTATAATGTCCATGCTCACTGCAAAGAGTGCAAGGGAAGTTCATCCAGAGGTTGTTGTTGTTGTTCCTCCCTTGGTGTTTATTGTTATTGTCCCCTTGGGGGTTCTAGTTACCCTTATTTTGGTTTCCCCTGGCAGGTTGGTTTTGTTGAGGGTTATTTCCCCCTAGTCCTGGGTTATTATTGTTTTGGTTTTTTCCTTTCTTCTTGGTATTATTCAACTAACGGGCTGGATTTTTCATATTCAACTATAAAAAAGTATGAATCTACTGAATGGGAGAGGGTTGAACAAAGTTAACATCAACATGTGGTTTTCCATGTGTAGGAGAAACTACCTGTGAAGGACCAAGGAAAGGAAAGTATGGATTGTTTTGTGGCAACGATCCATAGTGCACATAGGAAGGGGAAGCGTTGTCACTACTACCCAGGCTATATGCTGAGGTAGAAGGTGAATCAGAACTTGGTTGAGAGGTTGGAAACATCATGGGTGGCAGTGAGGGTCCACTTATGGGTGGAGGGGGAGAAACATGATATGGTTGTTGGTAAGGGGGAGGAGGGTAATAAGATGGAATTAGGTAATACTATGTATAAGTAACTTGACTGAGCATAAATGAGGTCGAACTCTTGAGCCTTGTTGATGGCTTCCTCTTCGAACTGGGGGAAGGTGGATGCTACATATTTGGAAAGTATAGAGACGAGTGATTTTATAAACCAATCGAGACATTGTTCTTTGGTGGTTTCTGCTTTACATAAACTACGTCACTGACGCCATTCATGGATGTGGTCGGCAATGTGCATAGTTGAGGTTTGTTTGCAATCGGAGAGTAGTTCTAAACGAGTTTCATGACAAACTGGTAGTTGGAAGAAGGCCAAAAATGCTTTGGCCAAGGATTCAAAAATCACATGGGACCCTAATTTTTCATCCACATACCATTTGGCTGATAGACCAGTGAGTGTTCATTGAAATACCCTTAGGTGGATGGATTCATCCATGATTCTATTTGAAGAGAACCATAAGTGGAAGGTCATGACATGGTTGCTAGGATCTTCCCCCGGTTTTCCTTTAAATTTTGGAATATCTGAAGGTATATTGGTAGGCATATTGGGCCATGTGGGGTCATGTAAAATGGGATCATTCATGATTTTAGTCAAATAAGGAATGTTGAGAGATGCCAAGTATGGCATGGGGGCTATTGGTGGAGGATTGTTTCCAGTCATGGTGTGAGTAGGTAGTGGACCTGACCCTTGAGAGGGATTTGGTGGGGTTTGTTGGCAGCCAACTCATTTTTTTTAATTGCTCTAAAAAAGCTGCCTACACCTCTTGTCTTCTAAACGACAAAGTATCGTCGCATTGTGCTTCTAGACATTTGTTTCATTTTTGCAACAAATTACAATTTTATTTCGATTCAGTTTTCACATCGGAAAGTGTGAAAAAACCTCTCTCGTTGTCTGGATTGTCGTCGTCTTTTATTGATTTGCTGAAAGACACTTGACCATTGGGTTATCACATCACTGCAAAAGGTTCCTTCAAACTATATCCATTCACTTTAATTGCGCAACTTGATTTCTTTGATAAAGTATTGAAAATGTTAAGTTATGAGTTATGTTTGATGTCACGAGGGTCATAATTGATTTTGGTTTTATATATGATATAATTCTTATTGTTTTGAACTCTTAACTTATCGTTTTCATATGGTAATTGGTTGCAATGTTTTTACACTTTGATATGCTAAAAATGCATTGGGAATATCATAAGGTCGATTTCATATAAAATGGCAATGGTTTGAGTTTTGCAAAGGCGCATTGATCAACCTTTTGGATTTTCGATTTTATGGTTTGAACCCTTGCTCGGTACATTGCTTTGTAATTTTGATATTACATTGGATGACCACAGTTTCAAACTATACATTGGCACGACTGAATTAACATTGGTTTGAAACGTTTGATTGATACGATGGATCCTTGGATTGAACTGAACACTCGGCGAATGATCATAACATATGGTGTTGGATGAGTGGCATGTTGATATGATTGTACACCTATTTGGTTAGCCGATACATATGGTTTAAATGATTATGATTTTGGATGGAACAACACTGTACACAGTCATTAATACATTGCATGGCAGTGGTAATCCCACCACCTTCGCACGCATGTAGTTAATTCTTGCCTCTTTGAGCATTGAAGTTGTTAAACCCTATCGTTTTTGACCATGTGCATTGTTTTGTTCGGTCCAAACCCCACCATGCACAGAAGCAATGGCTCCTTTCGTGAGGGCAGAGCCCAACGGGTGCCAAGCACTGTTGATGTCTGATGACGCGTATAGCGACCTGGAAGAATTCGGGTGGCTCGCTTTCGTAAAGAAATTTGATGGTTACAACATCACCGTGGCTCAGCAATTTGTGTTATCGTTCGATGGCTGCCGAGCCAAAGTTGGAGATGTCCAGCTTGAAATCATTGAACAGTTCCTCAACTTGGCAACCAGCCTGCCTATCTTGGGACAAAAATGGTCGAAAAGTTGCAAGGTAGATGATGTTCCTTGGACATTACTATTCCAATCTCGCACAGTGAACTCATGCGACAGAGGTTGGACTGCAAAAATGTTGAAACCCCACTGGTATGATCTCCTAATGATTATCAAGCAATTCGTTACTTGTGAAGGCAGGTACGGATTCATTTTCTTGTTTCACCTGCGTTTATTGATGGTTTTTATGGGTTTCAAACTTAGTATGCCGCACTACCTGCATTGAAGTTTGTTCAAAATGGCTAAAAAGTACAAGCGTAGCCAAGCTGATACCAGCCTCTTCCATTTGGGGTTGATTAAAATGATTTTGGTTTATGATTTAGGGTTGCGTCGTGATTCTTGGCATGGTTTTCTTAGCCGTAATGGCTTTGAAGAGCCTAACCCTCCACAGGTCGATAAGCCCATGGTAGTCAAAACCCAACTTGTTCCCCTTGTGCCTTATAACATTTTTCTACCCAAACCTAAACCCGAGTCACATACGAGTGTGCCTATGGCTGTGACTAAACAGGCCGTAGTTGCTAAGCCTACAACCAAAAAGACTAAAGCAAAGACTGGTGCTATTTCTAGAGACAAGAAAAATGCAAGGTTGATCTCTCGCATGGAGAGGAATAAATCTAAGCCCCCTGCCAAATCAGAGCCTATCATGGTCAGCGAAGACTCTGATTCAGACATTGAACATTTTCTCGCCGAAGAGTATCCTTACTCCAAGGGATTGTGTGACAAACCTCCTTATGATTTTGTCAAGAATTTACCTCCTTGTCTGCAGGATAACCCTGACTTCCACGGTATTGAACCACCTCATGGAACCCTCAGTGAATCATCGAAACCCTCGACTGCTCAACCTGTTGCTCCACCTTGCGATCAGTGTGGGTTGTGGTTGGAGAGATACTACTTGGATGTCCCAAGGTTGCAATCCAAAATTCACGATTTGGAAAACCAAGTGGCAAAGCTCACTGGTCAGAATGCAAAGGTGAAACCCAACGACAAGAAGCAATGAACTACTCGTTCAATCCTGTTCAAAAATGTTGAGTCTGCTACAACAATTGTCAACTCAAAATTGACATAGTCTCAGCAACTGCGATGGTAATTTTTCACTCGTTTATATTACACTCTGTGTACATATTTCACCTGCTCTGTTACATAAGCATGCTTTGCTGTATATAATTTTTGTGGTGATTTTTGTTATAGTTTAAGATTCGATTGGATTGGGTTTTGATTTGATGGATCATCGAATAGATATGGTTGTTCAAATTTAGTTCGATGCTCTGTTAATGAGACAAGTTGTTAAAAGTTTTAAAAATAGACTGTTGTTGATATTTCAATTTTCGAATACAGTCAATGGTATGAGTTAAATTAGTTATGAGTAAATATGATTGATAAATGGTTAACTATTTTGTCTTTCCACCAGATCTGATACTTATTCGATTCTCATTATTGTTCAAATTGGGCTATGTTCAAGGTTTCAATTTCATTTCTATAATTAACTCGATGAAGATTCGTATTGATTATTGCCCAGTTCATGAATCCTATCGATTTTATCACGCCTCTGTCTGTTGACTGTGTGGTGATCAAACATGAAGATCTTTGAGTTGATGTTCATGGAGTTTGATTTCATCCAATTACAAAGGAAGCTATTTACATATCATGCTTTTAACTAAGTGATATCAATCTGTTGTTATGATTATAATTGGTCAATGATAGTTACAACCATTGTTTTTGGTCATACCTGTGAACTGTTTGAAACTCAGCAAACAAAGACTGTGGCTGAATTCTATGGATTTAGTTATGCATGAAATCATGACAGTTTTCTATATTGGCAATGGATTAAATGATATGAATCTTATGCGAATCAATAATGATTGTTTGTATTTCATGCAATTTGGTTTACCATTGATTGTATTTATGAAACAGTCTTGTTAAGATTTGATTCGATTTTATGTCAATTGGAAAAACAGAGCATTCTTACTCTGGCCCGATTTACATTCGTTTTGATTTGGTTTAATTTAAAAGATAAGGAATAATTGAATCATTAGTAATTTGTTTTGGATTTTATTTTATTTTTTATTTTATCTAGTCCTGTTTGCTATTTTTGACTAGCTACAGAATCAGATGATTCTGTAGCTGAGTCTGTAAAGTCAATTTTTTATTGTTTTCCTAATAAAACATCCTTCTAATTTGATCTATGTGTTCTATTGCAAGCAAATTCGAATTGGCAATAGATATCATGAGCAATTAGGGGATGATCTACAGATTTTACTTGCATGTTATTTCCTTAGTTTAGGTGATTCTGGGATATCTCCCAAGATTATGTAAAACAATTTGCTATTATTCACAAGGATGTTTTACCTTGTGAGAAACCTATATAAACCTATG
>JASDQU010309735.1:83073-100247 GCA_032191745.1 Picea mariana
AACCCTCGGTGAATCGTCGAAACCCTCGACTGCTCAACCTGTTGCTCCACCTTGCGATCAGTGTGGGTTGTGGTTGGAGAGATACTACTTGGATGTCCCAAGGTTGCAATCCAAAATCCACGATTTGGAAAACCAAGTGGCAAAGCTCACTGGTCAGAATGCAAATGTACAACCCAACGACAAGAAGCAACGAACTGCTGGTTCAATCCTGTTCAAAAATGTCGAGTCTGCTACAACGATTGTCAATTCAAAATTGACATAGTCTCAGCAATTGCGCTGGTATGAATTTCACTCATTTATATTACACTCTGTGTACATATTTCACCTGCTCTGTTACATAAGCATGCTTTGCTGTATATAATTCTTGTTTTGATGAATCAATTTTTGTATAGTTCAAGATTCGATTGGATTTGGTTTTTATTCGATGGATCGTAAAATAGATATGATTGTTCAAATTTAACCTCAGTTGGATGCTCTATTGATAAGCGAAGTTGTTAAAAATATATTGTTGTTGGTATTTCTATTTTCCGACACAGTCAATGCTACGATTTGAAATGGTTATGTTCTATATGAATGTGATTGATAAATGGGTTAACTATTTTCAACGTCTTTCGACCAAGTCTGATACTTTTCTATTGATACATAACCAATTGCAACTTACTCGATTCTCATTATTGTTTGAATTGGATTCTTTTCAGGGTTTCGATATTGTTTCTATAATTAACTCAGTAAAGATTTGTGTTGATTATTGCCCAGTTCATGAATTTTTTCGATTTTGTCGCGCCTCTGTCTTTTGATTGTGTGGTAATCAAACATGAAGATTTTTGAGTCGATATTCATGGAGTATGATTTCATCCGATTGCAATGGAAGCAATTTATATATCGTCCTTTTAACCGAATGATATCAATCTGTTGTTATGACTATGACTAGTCAATGATAGTTACGACCATACCTGTGAATTGTTTGAAACTCAGCGAGACTGTGGCTGGATTCTATGGATACAGTTATGCATGAAATCGTGACGACTTTCTATATTGGCAATGGATTAAACGATATGAATATTATGCAAATCAATAATGATTGTTTTGTATCTCATACGATTTGGTTTACCATTGATTGTATTTATGAAACAATCTTGTTAAGATTTGATTCAATTTTATGTCAATTGGAAAAACAAAGCATTCTTACCCTGTCCTGATTGCATTCTTTTTGATTCGGTTTAATTTAAGGAATAATTGAATCTTTAGTAATTAGTTTTGGATTTGATTTGATTTGATTATATCTAGTCCTATTTGCTATTTTTTACTAGCTACAGAATCAAATGATTCTGTAGCTAAGTCTGTAAAATCATTTTTTTTAATTGTTTTCTTAATAAAATATCCTTCTAATGTGATCTTTGTGTTCTATTGCAGGCAAATTCGAATTGGCAATAGATATGAGAAGCAGTTAGGGGATGATCTACAGATTTTACTTGCATTTTATTTTCTTAGTTTAGGAGATTTTGGGATATCTCCCAGATTGTGTAAAACTATTTGCTATTATTCACGAGGATGTTTTACCTTGTGAAAAACTTATATAAACCTATGGTTTTTGTAATAAGGTTCATCCTCAGTTGTGGGAGAACAAGGATATAGAGTTCTGATACAGACTGGAGTAGAATTGATGTTTTGTCATAGCTTTAGCTTCTCAATATATCACATTTTGTTTCAAGTTTGGTGTATCACTTTGTTTATGGTTTATGATTACTTTAGTTATCTGAATCAAATCCAAATGATATAATTTTATTACTGTTATCTATATCTTGTTTCTTCCAAATTGATAAAAGACATAACAATTATCAATTCATTTTAGTGAATGATAGCTTTGTCTTCTTCATAAATTGAATTGTTATATATAAGTTTTCTGCATAATAGGTTTCCCCTTTTGCAGGAGTTTATAATCAGAAGATTGTTATGATTTTCTTTTATGTCTTGTTTGTCTTGTAACATAATTCAAGAAGCAGCATAGCTGATCGTTTCCGAAAAGCTTAAGGACTAAACGGTGTGAGTTTCCCTCCTCCAACCAGCTTAAGAAGTCATCTTGCACAAGGCAGACTTGGAGCGTTTCCAGGTCAATTAGTAGTTTGTTTACTATTTTTATTAAGTAGTTTAATATAGATAGAAGTTTCATTAGATTTATTGCTTTATTTCAGTAAAATACATTAGGTTGTTTAATTCCAGTAATGTTTATCCCTTTTCATAAAATATAAAAATTAAAAAAGAGATCCTTGGCTGTCTTAGAATAGTAATCAATTGAGTTTTACAGGTTTTAATCAAATCTGTAGATTGTTTATAGTGTACATTTGTGAATAAGCAATATTACATCTTATTATTAGATAGTTGATTTGAGTTATTAGTAGTTTGTAGATAGAATAGTTAGAATAGTTTATATTAGTATATTAGTTCATTATCTTTGTTTTATTAGTTTCTAGTTTCCTTTATTTTAGTTTAATTTCTTTTATTTAGTTAGTTGAGTTTAGTTTGTTTTATTAGTTTCTAGTTTCCTTAGTTTAGATTACTTAGCTCAGATCATTTCTCTCTTTGGTTTTCTTAGGAGACCTTAGAGTGACCAACGGAGCCGTTAAACTCGTCAGGGTGGTCCATTCCAAACGGCTTGGGTTATTTAGACAACCCTGGACCGGTTCCACTCTCCCAGTTGACGGATGGACTGATTCGCCCGTCAGCAGGCATCCATTGCATTGAGTTCCCAGAGAAGAAGGGAAAGCATTTGCTGAATCTGAATCTTGGTGAGTTGCTTGCCTTGCTGGAGAAGTTGCGCTTCTTGGTTTGTGGAAGGTTGTCACGAACCTATTGCTGGAGGGGTTGAATATGTTCCACCAACCCATTGTATCTTGGCTTGAAGGGCCATTATGTAGGAACCATCGTAGGTGAAGAAGAAATATCTTCTTTCTCTTGTGAAATCTTCTTCAGTTGGATAAAAGGTATTGAGGATGCATTGGTTGTAGTGACTTTCTATTCATCCTTTGAATAGATTGTGAAGAGGATAAATTTAGCAGTATGAGATATTACCTTGTGAAACTATTTTGGTGGAACAATAGTCGGAACTACCTCTAGTATCCTATAGAGATAACCCCCCAGAGTAATAATGACACTACGAGGTTGAGACTCATAAATAACATGACATTTCCACATAAATGGTTGGAAAAAATGAACATCACAGATATCAAGAGGGGAAACATCACACACTACCTCATCCTTGAAGGGATGGATTCCATAATACAGGAGACACTATTGGCTGAAACGAAGATCTCGTCCTTGGCGAAGCTACCCGATGTTGTAAGGTTGTGGGTGTGGTGTTGTCGACAACCCTAAATGTTTGACAACATCAATTGAGATGAGATTTTTCGGGATTCCACTATCAACAATGAAATGCAATGAGGTCCCTTTCACCCACATATATGAATGAAAGAGGCACTCCCCCTCTTTAGGATATTCTAGTTCTTCTGGTTGAATTGATGTGGTTACGATGGTAGCAATGGTGTCTGCATCGATGATTTTCATTTTTTCATTATTGTCTAGATCAGATTCTAAATAAGGGTTTGGATCCTTGTCTTTAATCTCAACCACCAATGATTGTTTTGAGAGACATTCATCAGTGTTGTGCCAGTGGATTTTGTGGAAGTCGCACCACTTCCCAGTTTCATTCTCTGTCTTTCCCTTACCCTTCTTTTCCTGTGTCTTGGAATGGTTGTCAGGAGGTTGTTGGTTAGGGTCGCCTATATTATTATTTGGTTGTTGTGGATTTTCAAAACTGATCTACCATTTGTTCTGGTGCCTAAATTTCTACTCGATTTTGACAGCATATCGATAGGCAACTCCTAGTGATGATATGTTTAGGAAATCCATTTCGGTTTGGATGTATCTATGCAGAGCCCCACGGTATTTCAGAACCATATGTCGCTCAGAGTATTTGATACCCAACTTGGTGAGCAAGGTATGGATAGTATTTGTGAACTCTAACACCGTTTGGACCCTCTCTTTCCATATTGTGGTCCATCTCATGTATTGGTATTCATAGTTATCAACACGGTAATATTGTTCCTTGACCACATCCACAAAAAATCCCAAGTGGGCTCGACCCCATATATTCCAGATTCCTCTGTGGAACTTTTCTCCAAGTAAGTTTCTGACCAATGTTTGACATGGGGGAGAGCCTTGAGGAGTGTGAAGGTGATATTTTCCCTGTCAGAAAAATTGTGAAAAGAGAAATAACCTTCTAGCAGATTTAACCATTTTTCTAGGGAATTTGCATCTATTTGACCTTCAAATATGAGAATATAAAAATTAACTTGTACCTTGAAGGGAGAGGTTCCTCCAAAGTGGCCTCTTGATGAAGATGTGTCTATTGCTATCGACATGCGTTGAAGGATGTTGGAAAAATTCTCCATTATTTCATCCCTCTATCGCATGAGAGCTTGCTCAAGCAACATGTTAATAGAATATTTTGTTCCTCCATTTTTATTTTCTTCAACCATGGAGGGTTTCTTAGGAGTTCAAGAGCGATTTTCCTCAAGAGAGACAAGCTCAAGACCCAACTTGTTATACTCGGACCTCATTGGGGAAATGCACTAAAAAATGATCAAGAGAAACCTGCTCTGATACCACTAATCCAAATTATTTTTGGAACGAAATGAAAGCAGAGATATTACAATGAAATACACATAAATATTTCGAGAAATAGAGAAATGCAACAATACATGATTTCTATTAATAAAAGAAATGTATAGAGACTGTAAAAATACAGAGTGCAAGACTCGCTAGAATGGTGGCAACTTTATCTCTAAGAAGAGATGTGACAGTTACGCTCATTTGAAAGAAGATGAGTACAATGAGGTGCTGAAGGAATTTTTACAATAAATATGAATGAAAAATCCCTAGACATCCAAAAACCTAACCCTAGGAGATGAAGCGCCAAAAGTCTTGTGGGCCCCGTTGGGGTAAGTTAGTACATCAACTTCTTGGTGTTGTAACTTTTGCATATGATCTCCGTTTTAGGCATGTGATAGCCCGTTGGAAAGGTGTTTTTGAGAAATACACATTATGCCATCAAATTATGATTGTGTCAATATTTTGACTATGGTAATCCAAAAAAATGTTGTTTAGGGCTTCAAACCGACCCCGGAAGCACAAAAATATTTATTGAGATGAAAACTGCCAAAATAGGCTAGTTGGACCAGATGGGAGGCCACCAATATCCACCTGGATCATCTTTGCTTAAACAGGAGAAACATGAACTTCCTCTCACAAAACCAGGGAAGCAATGCGCATTGCCTCTCTACACCAAGAGAACTTCACATCACTCACAAACTTGATCAACGAGTCTGTTATGTTTTCCAACGTGTCTACTTTCTCTAGTAGCACCTTGTTACTTTCCACCATATCTCTTATGAAATGGTATTGCACATAAATATGCTTAGTCTTTGAATGATAAGAAAGGTTCTTTTCCAGAAATATTGCGCTTTGACTGTCACAACTTACCTTCATATCTCTCTACCCAAACTCGTTTCCTGAACACAACATTTGAATCCATACTGCTTCTTTGATTCCATGAGTGGCCTCCATGTATTCAACTTCTATTTTCAACAAGGATACGACCGCCTGCCACTTTCTCATCCAATTTATTTCTCCACCGAACATCTTGAAGAAATATATGTTGGTTGACCTCCGTCTTTCCAGATCTCCATCCCATTCGATGTCAACAAATCCATGTACATCTAATTTACCACTGTCATCTCCAGGTCTTCCTTGGTAGCATATAGCATAGTCTTTCATGCCACACAAATACCTAAATACTCTCTTGACAATTGTCCAGTGTTCCTTTCTAGGTGTCGAAATGTACCTTCTCAACACTCCCACTGCATGGGAAATGTATGGTCGAGTGCATACCATCGCATAAATGGGGGTCAACTTCTTAATTTTCATATTACAATTAGGGTTTGACCAATCCGCTAAAGGGGATTTGGTCAATTATAATGCCCGACATGATAAATCCACAAAAGGGGATTGATCTAATGAATAATAAATGAATAATGAATATATTTTATCTTTTACTTTATCCACAAAAGGGGATAATAATATTCTTTGTAGTTACACAATATTTTAACACTCCCTCTTAACAAGAAGGATATTCTTTATCTTTTGACAGGTCACTGGATGTCATCATCAACTGAACAACAACATCAACTGGATAACATCATCAACTAGGTAACAACATCAACTGGATAACATTATCAACTATGCAACATCATCAGTTGGGTAACAAGAGACATCAATATAATCCACTTGGTCATATGGCATCACGACTGGCATATCTATAAATCAATGGAAGTTTTGTTCTCTTTATCTTCACGCAGAAGATACTCTTTATTTCTTTCATCTTCATGCAAAAGATACTTTTTCTTATATTCACATAGAAGATATCTTATCTTCACACTGAAGATGTCTTATCTTCACAGATAAGATATTCTATCAGTTTTTCCATTCCTTTTATGTTCTCCCTTCTCTTGTAGTCATCTATCTCACCCATCCACCGGGGAGGACTACTACCACAACTTCATTCCTAGTCATACCACATGAACTAGAGAAGATAACATGCTAGCTGGGCAAGACTAGATTCCCTTTCCATGATCCACACAGGATCATGACACAAACCTCAAGAGCCAATTATCCATTCCACATGGTCAAGGTTTGTGTTCCAGGCTACTCAATCCTTGGCCAGAGGAGAGTATCTGCTCACTGCCCCTTGGAGAAACATCCACACTCCTCTCTATGAGGGTGGTCAAACCCCTCTCTGTGAGGGTATTCTGGCATGTCCCTAGAGTATCCAAAACTCAACACTTGGACAGAGGCCAACCTTGGAAAATTTCTCATTCCCCTTTTCTACCAAGGTATCTTCCTTCTCTACAAAGGTCTACCCATGGGATTGCTCATTCCTTCTCTACGAAGGTCTACCTATGGGATTGCTCATTCCTTCTCTACGAAGGTCTCTTCTCTTTTTTACGAAGGTCTAGCTATGGGATCTGAAAAATATCTTGTAGTCCAAAATCTTTCCATGGTATATACCATGCTACCCATCTGCTAGGCACCATCCATCTACTGGATAAATTTCATCTTGATCAAAATATCTAGGCACCATCCATCTGCTTTCCTAAATGCACCAAATCACAATCCTCCATTTTGAACTCAGAGACATAGCTTCGTCTTGCACCAAACTAAGATATTCTAATCATCATCCTTGAAGTTTTCTTCTGTAATATCCTGGGTGTCTTCTTGAGTTTGAACATTTCTTTCTTTCTGGATTCATACTGGACCAACCTTCTCCCTCTGTATCTATAAGAATGGTACTGGAACAACCTACAGTTATCTGCATCTCATCAACTATATTTGAGTATCCATCTTTCTCTTCATTTTTAATATTTTTGATCTGCATCTTTAGGAGCCTCCTGCTCCTATATAAATACTGGATACTTTCTGGTCTTTACTAATTGTTACCATATCATAAGTCCTTCTCATGCTGTCTAAATTCTACAAGTCAAGGCATAATTTCTTTCTTTCGAGACCTGTAAACTTACTTACAGTGTGCTTTCTAAGATATGTCATTAAGCCAATCAGCCAATAACAAAAAGCAGTAATCAAATAAAACTATATCATGATTTCTATCAGAGTAGTACACATCTTTTCTTAATCAAAACTTGTTCAACCATGTACACATCTGAAACCCTAATCATGAATAAGACATTTGAACTCTTTTTCACTCTAGCTATGAAATTACCAAATTTTCCCTTACTATCATAGCTAAACACATACCTTTGTCACTCTCATGAGTGATCATACCTAAAATACATATTTTATCTCTTTCTTTATCCTCTTCTTTTATGCTTCCTTCATAAATATGCATAGACATTGAGATAAAACGAGGTTAATTAACATTCTCACAAAAATCAAACTTGTAATGATAAAGTATTAAAGTAAACAAGATTCTAAAAATAAACATGAATACTTATATTTTTTTTGTGTGTGGGAAGGCTCCATAGACTCCACCATTTGCTATCTTTTTTCAGATCAACTATCTTCAACTTAAAGTACATAATCCTCAATTTCTACTAAAGCTTTCTTTGAGGGAGGAGATTCCTCTTCCTCTGCCACATGTGCTTGATGTTTTCTTTTCCCTTTTCCTTGAGGACAGTCATAGTAAAAGTGTCCCAACTTTTGATAGTTGTAGCATATGATCTTTGAAACATATTTCTTCTTATCTATAACTTTTATGGAGTTAGCTTCTAGTTGTTCTTTGAATTGTGATATTCTAGAAAAATATTCCCGAATTGTTTCTCCTTTCCGCATCCTTGAATTCTTGAGTTGAGTTCTTAGATTCATCTTTCGATTGATGTTCATTCCTTCATATAATCGGGTTAGGGAAACAAACATTTATTTTGGTGTCTTATTTGAGGCCATTTGAGGAATCAACTGATCTTTGATAGAATCTGCAATGATTCTTTTGGCCCCAACTATGTCTTTTTGGTGTTTTGCTTTAGCTGCAACATCGATGGATTCTGGTACATTCTCTTTAATGAATATTGCTAGGTCATTCTCTTCAAGAGTGAGTGCAATCCTATACTTCTAGGAACAATATTTTTCCACACCTTCTATCTTGTCAACAAGCTTAGTGCTTGCAGACATCTTTTACCTAGAGCTAAGAAAATGATCAAAAAATGAAAATGCTTAGAATTGAATTTTGAGCTTACCAGGAGGTGCGCTTGGCTGAGATGAGTATCCTGATGTGTTTAGTTATCAGAAAATCCAAAATTTTCCCCTTCAAACTTGACCAGCGGATTTCTGGACTGGTGCTTCTAGTTTTTTGGTACTTCTGGTTTTCTGGTACTTCTGGTTTCCTGGTACTTCTGGTTTTCTAGTACTTCTGGTACTGGTGAAAACTAGGGTTTCACTTTCCGAGAGTTTTATCCACTGAAAAGGTGTGATGAAGGTGCCAATGAGTTCCTTAGGCTAGGGCACACTTTTCTAGTTGATCTTTGGGCTGAAATTCCTCTTTAATAAAATCCCTAATTTTCTTGTATGACAACAATGACATTTTTATTTTTCCTGTGAAAGATGCTCTCTTCATCTTAGCTTTGATACCATGTTAAAGGTTTAAGCTATTATAGGTTACTTTTCTATTTACTAGATAACCATAGCATAGATAGGATCACTTAGAGAAACACAATCACAAGATACACAACATTTATCCTGGGAAACCCTCATGGGGAAGAAAACCCAACAAAACTTCCTTAATATAGATAGCCAATACAATGCCAAGACAATAAACCAAACACTAGAGAATATCCTCTCCCAAGTAATGTGCCTCTCTCTCTTCCTTCTTTCGACAACTGGTAACTACAGCTTCCTTCAATACTTGCGCACTAGATGAGTGAGCCGAGTGAGTGAACAAATGAGTGGTTGGCTTCCTGTATTTATATAAACTAGAAAGTGTTGAAAGAAGGTGTCTCTTCATTGCCAGGGCCGACTTGTCTTTCTGGGTGGTTAAAACCACTTTAATTTTCCTAGGGGGCAATTTCTCAATTTGCATATTACAATTAGGGTTTGACCAATCCACAAGAGGGGATTTGGTAAATTACAATGCCCAACATGATCAATCCACAAAATGGGATTGATATAATGAATAATAAATCAATAATGAATATATTTTATCTTTTAATTTATCCACAAAAGGGGATAAGAATATTCTTTGCGGTTACACAATATTTTAACACTTTATCTCTTCCTATGTCTTTGGACACTACTCAGCAGTAAGCCTTGATCCCACTGGAATTGGCACCTTCATGGGTTTGGAATCCTGTGTGTTGAATCGTTTCATAATTGTTTCAATATACTTCATATGACTCAACCAGAGCTTTCTAGCGACTCGATCTCTCTTAATCTCCATTCTGAGAATGAAGTTAGCTGCACCGATATACTTCATGTCAAAATTAGAGGATATCTACTTCTTCACCTCCTTTATTACATCCATGTTGTTTCCAATCGGTAACATGTCATCAACATACAAAGCTACATATATGAAACTCCTACCTTCTTCCTTGGAATATATGCATTGATCATCTTTGCTTCTCACAAATCCCAAACTAAGGATGTATGTGTCAAACTTTTGGTTCCACATCCTTGGCAATTTAATTAGACCATAAAGGGATATTTTGAGTTTGCACACCAACTCTTGATTTCCATTTACTACAAATCCTTCAGTATGTTTAATGTAGATTTATTCTTCTAGGTCCCCATGTAGGAACGTTGTCTTCACATCCATCTATTCTATCTCCAGATCGAATGTTGCAGCCAGAGACATTAGTACTCTAATGGAAGTTAGTTTTTCAACAGGGGAAAAAATCTCACCGAAGTCAACACCCTTGACTTGGGAATATCCTTTCACTACCAGTCGAGCTTCGAACTTCTCGACTTGACCTAAAAAATTCATCTTCTTCTTGAATACCCACTTGCTACCAACGAGATTTCTTCAACTAGGTAACTTGATTAATTCCCGTGTCTCATTTTTTTTACAAGGATTCCATCTCTTCAACCATGGCATCCTTCAAGAGTTTACCCTCTCCTGAGTTGGTTGCCTCACCAAATATCTTGGGC
This sequence comes from Picea mariana, assembly GCA_032191745.1. Classification (NCBI taxonomy): domain Eukaryota; kingdom Viridiplantae; phylum Streptophyta; class Pinopsida; order Pinales; family Pinaceae; genus Picea; species Picea mariana. The sequence continues at coordinate 93,778 of JASDQU010309735.1, forward strand.
TCATCGTCGATGGTAGTTAGCATGAATGCAGAACAAAAGTCGAGCATACTATACCTTTCGAATGGTTTTCTTACTCTTTCTGACCTCCTTACCACCAGAGTCAATTGTTCCACCTCTTTCTTAGATTCACTCGACTCATCTGAATCATCTTCTTTGTTCCTCAATTCAAACTACATTATATCAGGATAATTCTCGGTTTGAACAAATTCCTCAAGCTCGGATTTACCTCTGAATTATCTGAAGACGACATCTCAACTGTACCCTGTTCTCCTTGATGCAGGATCCCAAAGACTATATCATTTCATCCCTTCTTTGTATCCGATGAAGATACATTTGACTTCCTTCTTGTCCAACGTACTCCTCCTTTCCTTGGTAACATGCACAAATGCATCACAACCAAATACTTTGAGATGTGCCACTGAAGGATTCTTACTATACCATATCTCATTTGGAGTCGCGTCGACTAGCACCGATGAAGGAGACATATTCACCAGATATCTTGCAGTCTTTACTGCCTCCGCCCATAATTCTTGTGCGAGCCCAACACCACTGAGCATGCTCCTTTCCTTATTCATCAATGTTCTGTCCATTCTCTCGGCAACTCCATTTTGCTGTGGGGTATATGGTGTGTTATTTTGGCGTGTTATTCCACACTGCTTACAGAACTAGTCAAATTCCTTTCCACATAATTCACCACCATTATCAGCCCTCAACACTTTAATCCTTTTCTTTGTCTAGTTTTCCACAAGAGATTTAAACTCCTTAAATCTATCGAAAACCTCTGATTTATTCCTCAGGAAATATATCCATGTCTTCCTGGAAAAATCATCTATGAAGGAGACATAATATAGGGATCCACCAAGTGAAGGCATTGTTATCGGGCCAAACACATCACTATGCACCTGTTCTAAAATCCCATATTCCCTTGTCTCTCTAGATGGAAACCTCACCCGACCTTGTTTCCCATATATACAATGTTCATGAAAGTCGACTTCTAAACCACATTAAGGAAAACCTTCGACCATACCTTTTCTTTTCATAGCTCAAAGTCATTTTTCTCCAATGTGTCCCATCCTCTCATGCCATAACCTGGTCGGGTCGAGTTCATCATGTCTTGTTGAGTCGGTTTGAATCAACTTGGCTTGATTCGAGTTGAGTTATGTCAACATCGAGTCGATTTGAGTCGCAGTCGAGTAGATTTTAGGAGAAAATATGTTGTTGCATCTAGTCGAGTCAACATTCCATAACACCTTGTACAAGGTACCAATCCAAAATCCTCTCATTAAGACCATCACACCTCAAACCATCTTACATGAATCATTTTGAAATAGAGTATGCACACCTACATCACTCATCTTGCAGACAGATATTAGGTTTCTTTCCAAACCTGGAATGTGTAGCACACCTGGAAGGGTTATTTTCCTCCCATACTACAGTTTCATTCAGACTCTTGCCCTTCCAAAAATTCTATTTTTCAAGTCGTCCCCCAAGAACACATCACCCCTATCATATCATTCATATTCACAGAACCATTCTTTATGCAGTGTCATATGATAGGATGCTCATGAGTCGATCAACCAAACATCTTGATCCGACTGTGTACTGGTCGACACTAGGTATGCATCACCTCCCTTTTCTGAGGTCGTCTTTCTCTCAGTCGACTGCTTCTTGTTGGATCCATCACTAACTTATGTTGCCTTCGACTTACAATCCTTTTTATAATTCCAAGCTTTACCACATTTCCAGCATCTTCGCACCGACTAAACTGGGGATTTAGATCTACCCTTCGACTTGAGATTTCTACTGGAGAATCTGCCTTTGTCTCTGTCTACCAGTCGACCTCTCACTACCAGAGCATCTTTGGTCGATACTTCTATGTTCTTCCTTATCATTTCTTCTGACAACAGAGAAACAACCATGTCCTCTAGCGCTAGTGTGGCTATATTACTCCCAATAGCCATGACTAAGATATCTTAGGAGTCTAGAAAAAAAACATAATAGTATGATATAGTTCTCCTCATCAATGATCTTTATATCCTCAGAAGATAGAAATTCTTTCTGAGAAACAACTTATTCACCCGAGATTTCGACTGGTATAAGATTCCCAGCTTGTCCCATAATTTCTTGGTCGAATCTTCACCCGAGACATTCAACATCACCGAATCCACAAGACAAAACTGAATTGTACTTCTTTCTTTTCTTTTGAGTTTCTCCTATTATTTTTTCGACATGCATGTTGGTTGGGTACCTGTATAGAATGTTCTCCATTGTTCTTGATCCACAAAAAGATCTTCCATTTTAAGCTTCCAAAGATCAAAATTTTTTCCATTGAATCTTTCTATCTCTATTATGGAATTGCTCGCCATTCTTTACTGCAATCTTTAAAACAATTTATGGCTTACAAATCTTACTGTACTTAGGGTTTAGTTCTCAGATTCAAGGTTTGCAGATCAAGATATGATATACTTGCCAAAGAATTACACCGTTCTGATAGCTCACTTATCATAGCAGAGTTAAGCTCTGATACCACATGTTAGGAAATGTAGGGAACTTCCACACTAATCCCAGTATAAGAGAAGAATAATTTAATCAAGAAAGAAAATGACACAAGAAATCACACAGTACACCGAGATTTTATCTTGAAAACCCTTAACTGGGAAAACCAACATTCCTTTGAGCATTCTGATCTCTTGTTGTCTTATTCATTCAAAATAAAAGGTTACATGTCTAACCTAGTCCACATCTAAGACACAATCAACATCATACCTTCTTACACAGGAAAGAATAACCCTATAGCCAAATAGGCCTACATATGCATAACCAAGAACCTACACTTACACATGCATTAACCTGCAAAAGTGTATTATATGATCACCTTACAACAACAACAACCTTTACAGCCTTACAACAAACCTCTTTATAGGCTTTACAATACGAAAACCCCTAAATATTGGCACCCAAAAAATGGTTACAGATCTATGCATATCATTGGCTACAAATCTGGCAAATCATGGGATTATGTTACAGTCGACTCCAAGTCGGGTTTACTAGTTGACTACAAGTCGACCTTCATTTGGTCTCTAGTCGGTCGTCTCATGCCCACACTTCAACCTCTTGTCGGTTGACTTGCTGTCGATATCTTCGACTTCAAATTTACATGATCGACTTCCTCGACCTTTGACTTGCTGTTGATCTACCTTGACTTCAACCTGTTTTTGATCTACCTTGACTTCAACCTGTTGTCAATCTACCTCGATTTCAACCTTCAGTTGATTTACCTCGACTAGACTTTCACTACAAAGAATATAACAACCCAGCAGTTGAATTCTTCTTTAGCAAGGTCCCATGAGTATCGAAGGATTTCCTACTAGACTCATGCATGTATCAAAGGATTTCCTACAAGATTAAATAAATAACCAACTTTTAAGGTTGATTTTTCTCATTAAGGCGTGTCAAGTAGCCACAAGGTAGTGTTGTTATGTTGCATTATTTCCAACTAATGGAACTTTAGTGAATACTTTCCAAAATGTTACTTATGAAAGAAATTGATATGGTGACACTTTAGTTGTTCATATTGGAGAAAATGTATTTACATTTTCTCTAATATTTTCCCCACCCCACCCTCATGTATGAGGGTGGGGGTGGGGGTGAGGAAAATATTGGAGAAAATTTATTTCATGTATGAGGGTGCAGCGGGGCAAATATTAGAGAAAATTTATTTACATTTTCTCCAATATTTGCCGCACCTCCACCCTCATAGAAGAAAGAGCTAAAATTTATTCTCATCCGAAAATAAATATATAGATATTCTTCCTCTTATCATGTATTTCACTTCTATAATATTGTCATATCCTTTCAAGAACAAGTATCATGCATCCACCAATGTAATGTTCCACAAAACTTCATTATGGTATTGTCCAATATTAACCGATACCCTACATCATTCTACCATTATAATTTAACATCTTTATGAAACCAAAATACTTTATACGATTACATATTCTTTTAACAAACTAAATTACCATTTCTAAAGTTACTATACACCATTCTACCGTTATAATTTAATATCTTTATGGAGCCAAAATACTTCATACGATTACATATTCTTTTAACACACTAAATTACCATTTCTAAGTTACCATATTATGTTCTTTCATCATCAATAATTAACTTTACCATTTCTAAGTTACCATATTATGTTCTTTCATCATCAATAATTAACTTAAACACCTCTGCCAACTTGCATTTGGTTTCGAAGATACTCTTCCACATTAAGTGTTTTTTATTTTCATCATGATGAATTTCATATAATTAGTCATCATATTTTTATCTTATTTTGTTATTATTGTAATATGCACTCTTTTTTTCAATAGTTTTTCTTGTACTAATATGGATCTATAGTATTCATTTCCACATACATCTTCTCTTTGATGCATTCAAACAATTTTTTGATTTTACTTTTCTTCCTTCATGTATTTACTTTATCATCTACCTTTTCTTCTTAAAATTCAATATTTTTGTTAGATTATGTGGTTTTTGTATTTTTTTTATTTATTAGAATGTTTTGTCTTTTCATTTTTTAAAAATCTCTTTCATATATTTTTTCTATATTTGCAATTACTCAAACATGGTCTATTTGTAATTTACATTAGAATTTTTTAAATCTTTTTCATATTTTTTTTCTATAATTGCAATTACTCAAACATGGTCTATTTCTAATTTACATTAGAAAAAATATATTGACATCATTTAAAAAAAAAAAAAAAATCTTTATTTTTGGGGTTAGTTTTTTCAACTTTTTATGATGGGTTTTTTTCTTTCCACATAGGTTTTCATGCTTCCTCTACAATAAGTAAATTATGTTTTTGTCAACTTCTTACTCTTCATTAATCTCGCATTCTATTGGGAGGCATCTCATTTTTTCACTCCCTCTTCTTCTAGTTCTCATTTATTCAACTCTATTTCCTTGTATATTCACTTCCTCTTTGTATCTCCTTATCACCTACAAAAGTCATTTGTTGCTTGTCTTCTTTCCATGCCTTAGTTCATGCCACTATCTCTGTGAGCACCTCTTCTTAGCTTAGTTCGCTCTTTCCTATAAATCAACCTTACTCTAATAAGCCAACCATCACACATACATGAAGAAGTGAATATACATAATCTTAGGAGAAACATATATGTTTATTAATATCAAAGACCATATTACATAATTAAAAAGTTACAATCATAAATTACATGATTAAAAGGTTACAAACTCTTAGGAGCTCTCACCTCTTTAACTCTATGCTGATCTTAAGTCACTTAGCTTCCCACCTTTACTTTTTAGAATTCTTAGTGTTTTGAGTACCTCATGGATTTCCTTTTCATTATTTCATTTTATCATTTCATTGTTCATCTTCCTTTCATGTTTCTTTTAGGAAGCAATAAATACTCGATTACAAAGCATTTAATGTTCTGTATGCCTATGTTTACATTGTTAAATATAAAATGATTTAGATCCTATAGTGTAGTTAGGTGTTTATTGCTTGTTATCTATTGTTGTGTTGTCTTATTATTGATTTCTCTTTCTCTTTTTTTCCAACATTGACTTTTGTTCACATTCCAAATGAACCCATCTTATTTCATAAATAAATACATAAACAGTTCACTAATCATCCTCAACTTGAATACCAAAATATCAATTATTCACTAATCATCCTCAACTTGAATACCCAGATACCAATTATTCACTAATCATCCTCAACTTGAATACCAAAATACCAATTATTCACTAATCATCCTCAACTTGAATACCAAGATACCAATTCTACATAATAATTTAATTTGGTCAAAATGGTCAATTCAAGCAAAAGCAACCCAAAATCATTGTCATCTTCCAATTTCTGCTCTAAATTGTCAATCCATTCTATACTATAAATCCATCAATAAACAAGTGCCATAATCATATTTCAAATAATTTGAATTATATTATCCCCACGCGTTGATTGATTGGATTGATAGCTAGAACTTTGACATATACACTTATTTGGTATTAGGCTATCCCCATCTGATTTGGATAGATTGAAACTTGCAATGATAACTTTGCAGAATGTAAATATAAAAGGAAAATAGCGCATTCACATTACAGAATTTCATCATTCCTTCCAACCATATCATTAGATATCTGAAGAAGTCTCTTTCCTTTTCTCATAAGATGACACTGACTGGGAAGCTACGCAGCATGTGCACAGAAGTTCGTCATTAACTTCACTGTAATGCCAGTAACGATGTCAAACAGTCCTATCTGAGCTGTGCTATGTTGGTTAGGGTTTGCAACTTTAACCTTTAAATGTCACAATCTCTCCAATAAATTTAAGGGAGGAAAATAAGCTTCAGTCAACAAAACCGACGACATAATGTCGACGTACAATGATAGTGAAGAACTTAGCTTTCGATTTGAGGTAAAGTATGCTACGTGGATATGAATAACG
>JASDQU010309736.1:0-13365 GCA_032191745.1 Picea mariana
CTAGTTACCAACGTTCAATTTGCATATTCTACAGTGGTATTATTCCTTCCAGATTCTGCTACGACCCTTTTCCACTATATGGATGGATATTCTTATTTGGATCCACATGATAGGTGTCAGTCTTTGGAGCATCATTTGGAGTTGGTTATTGGGTTCCAAAATCTTCCACGAGGACTTCACATGAGCACTTGGACATGGGACCCGGGCTTACAATGGTGGTTGGACTACTTCAACATGGTGGATTTCCTTTCTACATGGGACCTTGGTTCTTCAATCTTCTTCAACATTATGGTCCACAATTATCCATGGGACCCTGGTATATGGTTGTACATCAAGCATTGAGGACAACGTTTTCATAAGGGGGATGGAATGTAAGGTAACTAGAGAGGTAGTGGGGGGGCCCAGAGGGCCCGTAGTGATAATAGTGGAGGTCATTCAATGTAAGGTGGACTAGGTCCACTATATTATTAAATAAGGCCCACTATGGTAATTAGATATAATAAATGGGTAATTAGATATAATAAATGTAAGAGGACTTCTTAGAAGATTCTACTTATAGAAGATTCCTCCTCTAGAATGTTCTTAGGTAATGGTAGCACTATATAAAGGGGTTCAAGCAATGCAATGAGATATGAAGATAAGTATTGTATTTGGAGCGGTAGCTCAATAGGAGGATGCCCCCTCGAAGAGGCAAGTGAACAAGAGAGGATCCCTTCCATAATAGGATCCATTTTATGGTGTTGCCCTACCTCAAGGATTTGATATAATAAAGTTGTGTTTTTCTATATTGTTCTTCTATATCTATTGTGGTGCTTTTGTATTCAGTATTGGGTTCTTAACACATTTATTATTAAAATGCTTTTGAAAAATTATATTTTTGAAAATTTTACAATATAAAAAGACAACAAGTGTGAATCTTTGTTTTAATTAGAAAGAAACAAGAGCAATAAGAAATCACCTAGATTTGGGAAGAATAGTCTAGTAAACTAGGAATGAACAAGTAATTCATTCTAGAATTCTAAAATGAGCACTTAGTTGACTTTCAGTTTGATGGCAACCTATTTTAGTTGGTTGATTTCAATTATATCTTATTTTAATTCATTGTTTTAAGTTGAATTGAACATGAACTCAATTATTGGTTCCATCACACTATCATTGTCTTTTTATAAGTAGTGTACATTATCTTTTTGAAAATCCCGCAACATAAAATGACAATCAAGTGTGCATCTTTTCCTTAATTAGAAAGCAACAATATTAATAAGAAACCACCTAGATTTGCATTATATAGAAGGTGGATATGTTATTGAAATGCATTTAAAAAAAAGTTATCCATGGATAATTATATTAATGAAAATAGAGAAATTTACAAAAATGCGTTGTTGGCCTGTCGTTGGGAAAACAAGATCAACAACACATAAGTAGCTTATTGTAACATACCCAACCACCAGTAGGCTAAGCACACTATCTCAAGAACGCACTTCAAATCTGACTTCAAATTCAGATAACATTTAATTAATAAAGAAGCATGTAAGACCCACATGTAGTAATCAAGATTCATGCTACAACATAAAAGTAATGAATAGCGTACCATGCACAACAAATAACCAGTAAGCATGCACACAGAAATACATCTCAAAGATAAATAAATACACAGTGAAATATACATTATACAGAAAACACAGAGAACACTTATCTTTTCAAGTAAACATTCACCAACTGGTTGCAGACCAAGGACGTTCCTCCCAACCATAGACATTATCATTCATTTACTCTCAACAACAATGTCACCATTTAGCCAAGGCTATGAATCCACAAGGACGGGTCCTAGGCCAAATCTAAAAACACATCAGTTAGCTAAAAATATCTCATGTTTTCCCAACCACACAACAATCCTAATTTCCAACTCTCTTCCCCTCCAACCTGCACAACCTAATGAAATGAACCCCTTTCTCTGCCATGCAATCCCTTAGGTTGTTCCATTTATCTCTAGGGCTCCAGTGTTATTGGTAAGGAAATATCCATGCTGGAAACTCCAAGGAGTCTCAGTTGTGGACAGTTCTTTCAAAACCACCATCAATCTCATGCACATAGGCATCCATTCCCTCTTAGAATGATTAATAATTCCTCACAACCATATAGAAATGGTTCTCTGCCTTCAACCATTAATTTCCATGCCCAAACTAAGAGAACACAAATTAGCAAGAGTGAATGAATAAGAACCCCAAGGAAAGAGTGTAAGAGTGAACAAGTGAACCCCCAAACAACCCAAAGAGAAGTTAATATATTTCCTTGGAAATCAAGAACCACATAGCCTTCCCCAAGAAGCTCATGTAACCACTTTTCTCAATTAAAACCAAGATGGGTAAATAAAATAATAATAAAAATACCTATCCCCTTAAGTCCCCCTCTCTCGCGGTATCATAGCCCCCTATCTCTTGTCCTTGTCTGTCCTACAGCCAACTATGTATTTTATTAATATATTTGAAGTATTACATTTCCTAGGAACTCTTGCCCCTTTTCAACTTTATCGGCTCACCAACCTAATTCACAGTTACATAATACATTATAGTTCATAGGGATCAAAATCGGGGATGTTACACTTATGTTCTAATGTGCATCTTGATAGCACAAAAAAGAGCAGATTACATTGTTTGAAAAGAAAGCTAGTACTGTGTATGCCTATCTATTTTCTAGAGTTCCTATGATAACTAATAAGAGGAGGTGGGTTGAAAGCCTCCAAACCTCTATAGCTAAAAAACCAAAAAATCAGTAAAACTAGCATAAGAAATCAGTTGGGTGGACCAGAGAACTCCATCAGAGGTGACACTTATTGTTGAGTGTGCTCCATGCCGGTTCTAGTTGCGTCTGCTTCTTTTCTCGTGATTCCATCTATCTTCTAGTCCATTTCCTGCAGTTTTTTTTGGATGTCATCTAACTGCAAGAGGATTTCTTGATGGGCCTCATTCCTTTCCACATGGACCTTTCCCATGAGAGTTTTAAGGAGCCAATAGATGTCAACATTTTTTTATTAAAGGGTAACCCTCGCTTGATAGGTTCCTAGATCGGGAACCCAAGAAACAATGTTCTCGTCTACCTCCTCGTTGTTTATGAAATGTCGAAGAACTCTAGCATCTACCTCGACAAAATCAAGTTTATCATGAACCTATAGAGGTGTATGGGCTTCATAAGCTTCAGTTTCTTGGGCCACAACAACCTGTGTTTGTCGAGCAAAGGCACCTCCTCTATGGCTAGAGGCTCTTTTATCTATGTGTCATGAGGTATTGGATGGATGAGGGGGTGGGTGATAAGTGCAATAAGGAAGATGGAGGTCACAGGGTGGGAAATGAAGGAGGCCATCATGATTAGGGAAAAGGGTAAGTGTGGGCAGAATAATGCGAGAACTAGGGATGAATAGTGAATCGGGTAAGAAAGTAGGACTGACAATAGGCAAATCGAAGAACATACTGCCATGAATAGGTTAGGTTGGTGTCATGCAATTCCATTACCAACCTTTATTGTAGAGGAGTCCAGAGACGTGGCTTCAAGAATAGGGAAGTGTGGGTCAGACGAGTTATGAACCTTCACATGTTGGTGAGTGATATCAATAGGTTAGGAATTGATGGAAGGCGACGTCGATTGATGAGGGTAGTCGTCATGGGGGGATGACAAGGTGCTAGGTGAGGACAGGCCCCAAGGACCCTAACCTATCTTGTCTCTCCTCCTCATCACTCGTTCTAGGTATTATTGAAATGCATTTCAATAACAAAAGGTATATCTATTATTTGTTAAATTGAAGCTAAATATATTATTGAATTGCATTTAAAATATTATATTTTTGAAAATATTGTATATAAAAGGAAAATCAAGTGTGCATCTTTTTCTTAATTAGAAAGCAACAAGAGTGACTAGAAGAAACCACCTAGATTTGGGTAATGGTCTAATAACCTAGGAATGATTAAGTAGTTCATTCTAGAATTCTAAAATGAGCATCGATTTTCTAATTGAAGAGCTCTCTCTATCTCTCTATTGTAATTTGTTGAGCATTCAATTTTAAATTAAAACACATTTGGTCCATCTACAAATTGTATAAATATAATTGAGTTTTCTCTCCCATGTAACAAAGTTAACTTTTTCAATACAACTTAAGAAACATAATGTTCAATAAAACATATCATTCAATTCAAAACATAAAATGTCATTTCAATAATGCAAATCATTCAATTCAACATCATAAAATGAGGATTGGTTTAAAACTTTTTTTTTAAAACTGGGAATGGGGGATATTCATATTAAAGGTGGTTAAAATTGGTAGTCAATTACAAAGAGAGTTGACATGCTATTTCAAAAAAAATTAACGGTAAGCACAATAGACAAAATTCCTCTATCTTCTACTTTAGGAAAAATATTTTTTAGTCTTAATGCCTCTACAAAAGTACTGATAGTCTAGGTATACTGCCTATAGAAAATATTCAAAATATACATGATTTAAAAAAACATTATTAAAAAGTTGCTTGTTGTTACATGTTCAACTACTTGTCACCACTGACTATGCTACCGAGGGATATTTTTTCTTTCTAACTATTGTAGTCCAAGATTCCTTTGTTTTCGATAAATTTTGAGTTTCTCCCTCTAATATATTTCCTTGATCTGAAGGATTTGATTGATCTAGAGACTCCCCCTCTTCTTCCTGGATTTCCCAACTCACCTTTGTATGAGTACTAAGCGATATTTCTACTTCTTGATCCAGATCCGAGGGAATAGTTGATTCCTCTTTCATTGGATCTTGAGGTACCACATATTTCTATTTTGATGCTTCATGATTCAGATAAGGGGGAATATCAATTTCCTCTTTCACCAAACCTTGTGATTTCACTTCTTACTCATTAGAAGGGAGGTCCAATTCAATTGGCTCAATATTTCTAATCACTTGATGTTCTAATTTAGTGCCAACACACAAGGTTGAATTATGTTAATGTTTCCTTTCTCTCCTTGGCCTTTTCAAGCAATGTGCTGCCAAATGTCCTATTAAAAAAAAACCCTACATCAGAAAGATACATTTTCATAGTCGAACTTTTGAGACCAGGAGAAGTTTTCACCCATAAGTTTATTTCAATTGGAAAACTTTTGTTGAAGTCCATTTTTGATTTGTAAAATGTTGTGTATATTCCACTAGAATAGTTCGTCACAATAGAACTTATAATATTATGAAATCTTAGACTATGCAAACTAATTTTCCTTAGATCCTAGATTAATTAATTACTAGCTTTGCTTGAATTTATGAAATAATTGAAATATGAAAATGAAATAAATAAGCAAAAGAACACACCATCCACACACACATGAACACAAGATATATCCAAGGAAACATAATACGAGAGAAAACCCAACTAGAAGGTGAGGTCTGTGCTTTGCTCTCTTCAGTTAATAAAATGCAGATACAAAGAAAGAGGCACTCTATGTGAAGTTCCCCTTAACACTATGGCTTGTATGGCTGCTACAAAAAATTTCCCTCCTTCATTATGCTCTCAAAATACCAATCCTAGATGCTTTTCTCAACTATGAAACAAATACAATGCTAAATAATGGAACCCTTTCTCCTCCTTGTGTCTTGGTATTTAACATAGCCTGATAACCATCTAGGGTTAGGGTTTTTGCATCCTCAACCCTCAATTAGTGATAAGGTTTGGACCTTATAGAATCTTCTTGAAATTACACATGTGGATAGCCCCATATGTATGAGTAATGGGGGATGACATGGCATCCACTCGTACCATAGTGGTCAACAAGGTAGGTCAACTTGTGGGGGGCATAACTTTCACATACGAGCTCTAATTGAGGAGTTTTTTGCATTATTGGAAAGGTATCAGTGTGTAGATCAACATTGAGGGTGTGTGCAATAGTTCCCTATGTTGTAACCCCCCAGAATATCATTTATGCTTCAAAATGGCTCTAGAATATTTCAAACTCCAATTTTCCAAACTTGGACCTACCACTAAAATGGCCCTACAAGCCGATTCCTCCAATTTCCCAAAAAGTACCAAGATTGATGAAAAATTAGATGATGATCCAATCCGGATCATACCTCCCCATTTAGGGAGGCTTTTGGTCTCAAAAATATTTACTAAATGAGGTGAGGAAATTTTTCCCGTACCTTCTCCCTAGAGTACCATTTTTCTTTTCTTAGAAATTGTCCTTTCAACCCAATCTTCCAAAGGTCATGCTTCCCCATGTTGTAGTTTTGGACCTCTTCTACAAAATTGTATCTTCTACCAACTGGACCTAAGATTTTGGTTCTAATTCATCTATGGTAGGTAGGACCTGCTCCTCAGTTTCTTGATCCAACATCGAAGGCTCATAGAGTTCCAAATTCTCCACATTCACTACTGAGTAAATGCACATGTATGGTGGTAGAATGAGTCTATAAGATTTTTCACCCACCTTATCCAAAACCTCAAAAGGGCCATGCTATGGAGCCTTGATATTCTTGCCACAACCCTATAGTCTTTCCTTATTCTGTTGTAACCAAACCCTCTCTCCCACTTTGGATGATTTTCGTGTTTTGTGTTGATCATGTTGTGTCTTGTACCTTTCCTGTGACTTCTTTGTTATAAGAGTGTTGAATGTAGATAATATTTTCATCCCAGGTCTTCAGATGCTTTTGATTGTGACCCCTCAAAAGTTGAACCAAAGTCTTATTGACTACTTATATTTGGGCATCTTTGTGTGGATGGAATGTTGTATATCTCTTCAACTTCATGTCCGTCTTCTCCCAAAGTGTAGTCTAAAAGGCACTAAGAAATCTGGTATCCCTGTATGAGATTATGCTCCTTGGTATCCCAAAGTCCACCAGACATGTTCAAAGAACATTTTTGTTACTTCTTGTCCTTTGATGGTGTTTTTACAAGGCACAATAATGCACATCTTACCAAACCTATCAACTACCACAAACAAATAGTCATGTCCCTTCCTAGTTGTTGGAAAACCACTGACAAAATCCATGGAAATTCTTTCCCAAGTTTGAGTGGGTACAAGTAAGGGATGGTATATACCTTTCTTCCTATTACTGGGCTTGTTGGTACAACAAAGCATGCATCCTATAATATACTAAGATACATATTCTTGCATTTTGGCCTAATACACATACCTTTGTAAGTTAGCAACCATCTTCCCAACACCAAAATTTCTTACAACCTTAGAGGTGTGATCCTCTCTAATAAGATACAATATTTCACCTTTAGGAACATAGAGCTTGTTTAACTTGTAGACCAACCCATTCTGGAGATGGTAGTCAACATTAATGTCACCTTCTTCTACATGAATTTGTCCATGTAGCTACTAAAATACCTCTTTAAAGTCCTCATCGTATGCGTATGCCTCTTTCTAAGCATCATGGGTAAAAGGATCCATGTGCATATTTTTTTCAAAATCTATAATCTTCGATGTGGGTGGCCTTGAAAGCATGTTTGACAACTTATTAGTGTTTCCCTTATTATACTTGATGACCATATGAAATTGTTGCAAAAACCCCATCCACTTGTAATGTCTAGTTTGTTGTAGCTTACTCTAGGCCTGCAAATACTGCAATGGCTAGTGATTAGTGTGTATAATGGTTTCCTTTCCCATCAAATAATGCTTCCACTTCTTAACATATTGAACCGAGGCATAGAGTTCCATATGATATGTAGGGTAGTTAAAAATCCTATGAAACATCTTGTAATGATAACATATTGGCTTACGTCCTTACATCAAAACTACTCCCTTAACATACCCATTGCATTTGTCTCCAGTTCGAAGGGATTCTGAAAATTAGGAAATGTGAGAACTAGTGCTTGAATGATGTTTCATTTTATTTTGTCGATATATTTCTGTTGATTCTTTGCCCTTTGGAAACTCTTATTGCTTGTTGTTATGGTTTGGAGTGGTGCAACTATCACTTAAAAGGATGCTATGAACTTTCATAGGTACCATGTTTCCCCAAAAAAGCTTCTAACTCCAGTGACATTAGTAGGAATTGGCCATTTTATGATGGCCTCCATCTTTGCAGGATCAATCTTGAGCTCCTCTCCATCGATCACATACCCCAAATACACCAACGACCATTGAGTAAACTCACATTTCTTGAGGTTAGCAAGAAAATGGTGATATTTTAGAGTCTCTAACACCTACATGAGATTTGAGATGTGCTCCTCCTAGGTAGAGCTATAAACCAATATATCATTCAAACACCCTATAAAAAATAAATCTAAATATGGGCGCAACACATCATTCATCAATCTCATAAATGTAGTTGGTGCATTACATAAACCAAATGGCATGACCAACCATTCATACAAACCTTTCTCTATCTTGAAGGTATTATTCCAAGTGTCTTCTTCTTTGACATGTACTTGGTGGTATCCCAATTTGAGATCCAACTTGGTGAAGTACTTGGCATGATGCAATTAGTCTAAGAAATCATCTATCTTAGGCAAATGGTACCAATTGTTGAGAGTAATCTCGTTCAAAGATATATGTAAGGTGGAGAGACCAAAGTCTTCTTGATTGGGATTAGGACAGAACCTTGAATTTTCACTAGAGGAAGTGTATCCTCCCCCAACTTCCTGTAAATCCCTAGCCTTCTGGACTATCATAATTATGACCAATGAGCTTCAAAATAATTTTTACAGAGACATGTGTAGAATCCAAATCCTTTCCTAGAAACTGACCTACCGATATAGATTCCTCCCTATTGACACCAAGAATAAATTTGAGATACAATTATTATGAGTCATACCTTTGCCACTGTTTCCTAGAGGCTTATCCAAAGAGTGGGCCTCTTTAGGCTCTGCATGAAGCCCTGTAATTCCATGAAACTAAAGATCTTGGTCCTTTGTATCACCATCAGACTTCAAATTTTCAACTTTTACGACTTCTTCCTTAACAGATAAAGGACAGGCTAGGGTATCATCTTCCTTATTCTTTACCCATGCCTTTTGCTAGACATTCCAATCGGGCCTCTCAACCAAATAATCCCTCCAAAGGTGGCTGACCTCGTGAAACTTTGAGCATCGAAATGGGACCTTCCAATAATCCAACCTCTGAACCAATATCGAATCCTTTATGATGATTTAAATTTTAGGCCAAAAGACCCTCCCTGATGTCCACTTCAACAAGAACCCTAACCATTTTTTTGTCTTTCAACCCCCAAAAACTATCCTCCAAAGCAATAAATCTACTTACCTGACTTCTAATAGAAGTTGAGATCTCCTTGCACCAATATTATAATGGGAGACTTGGAATTAACACACAAAGATGTTGCGAATTCATTGGCTCTCATCATGGATTAAATCTTGGCTTCCATCAAATTAGGAATATATTATAAGACCCCCAAAGCTAGTTCTATTTGAGGATAAGTGCCACATCTTCCTCATTTCTAAACTCAAAACATATCTAGCCTCTCACAAGAAGGAGAAATGAGTGAGATAACCAAGATCATATCTCCATCCCTCATCCATCCACTGCCTCAGGGCTTCCCATTTAACCATGTTACTAACAAATATTCCAACCAAATACAACTTACATAACTTTTCCACCTTGTCCATTCCCACATCCAAGCCCAACACCATCTTGACCCTTGTTTTCCTAGGTTTTATGCATTTTTTTGAACACATGGATCTTGTCAACCCTTGTTCCTCCTTCGACTTTGAAGAATTAGCAGCAATAAGAACCTCTTTCTTTTCCTAAGGAATGGACCTAATACCATTGAGACTCGAAGATTCCTGAGAGCATCTAGATTCGGATAGCACTAACTCAATCTGACTACAAACATGAAAAAATGGATGGGATTTAGGCTTTGAGATAGTAATTGAGCTCGAGGAGAAAGCTAGCCTAGAAGAGGGATTTCCAGTTGGTGCAACATATATGTTATCATCTCATGAGTTCAAACAGATATGGGCTTCCTTAATGGCACAAGTTGTCTGCCATAGCTCCACTAGCTCATCTCATATTTGGAATATCTTTGACAAAGAGGAGACATCATCATCATAATCTACCAAATATAGCCTGGGGTCCATCCCTAATATAAAAACAAAAATAAAGATAACCTATAGAAACCCTAGATAGAGTTAGACCCTCCATCTCTCCTTTGGATTCTCATCCTCCCCCCCCCATAAAAACACTCTTTACACGTAGAAAGTCAGATAGATTTCTTTTGAAATGTAGATCAACTCGTTCTGTAAACTTCTTTACAAAAACTTTCCACTGAAGTGATGAGGGATCAAGTGTAGGTGACAACGAAAAAACTGCAACAAATTACCAAAACACTAGCTGGCATAGGTAATCCACCACCAAATAGACAGACATTATGTAGCTAGGGAAGAAACCCTAGCGGCCATAGCTTCTTCCCTCCTAGAATGAAGACCAATCTGATTTTCAATGTCCTTAACTATGACAAACTTAACCAAATGGTAACCAAAGAGCCATGTGACAGATAGAAGTTGGTCCATGTAGTGAGGCCCCTCATTTTCTAACTTTTCCTATAAGCTCACTTTTACAAATAAGTTACTTATCAAGTGACTCACTTTTATAGAATAAGCGAGAATCACTTTTATAATGAAGTTACTTTATAAATTAAAGTTGCAAGCAAAATAAAAAAATAAAATTAAAATATTAAAGTTATTTTAGAGTGATTCAGTTTTATAGGTTAAGTGAAATTCACTTTACAATAAAGTTATGAGATAACTCAAGTTTGCGTGAAATTTTTCAAAAAATAACTTAAAGAAGATACTTGAACTCAAGACCTCTTATTAAGTAAAGCAACTTTCAACCAAGTGAGCTAGTAAAAAACAAACTTAACCAAATATCTTAGTTCATGTATAGAATTTTTCTGATACATTTTTATGCATACATCAACAATAGTGTATATTTTGAACATCTATATGTTACAACTTGATGGATATATGTATATTTTTATCAGGATTGTTTGGTTTCGTTTTTGAAGTGTGTGTGTGTGTAAAATGGATGCCAATGTCATTTGTATGTTGTAGTTTGCAATTTTGACATGAAGACAATATGTTAATTAATGATGGTTGAAATTATTCCTTTAACCATAGACTTAAGGAAAAGTACAAACTAGTGAGTTGAACCCTTAGTCAGCTTAGGAGTCCAAGTGTGTTGGCCTAGTTGTCCTTTGAAATTCCTAATTTCTAAATTTAAAATAAAATACACAAGAAATTATTTTTTGGAGGAAAACCAAGAGGCAGAGGTGACTATTCACCTACCCACTCGGTCTTCTATAAAGAGGAGGAGGAGGAGCTTCCTCAAGGGGAGAGAAAATAGAGAAAGTATAGGTTTTTTTTTCTACTACATCATATCTAAGTTCATTATATTATCCTTCAATATCCTAACAATGCTAGAAATAGAAGACATGCTACAACCTACGATCCACCATTAGGGTGAAAGCATAGATGCTTCCCTTTGGAGGTAATATCAATTTATATAATTCATGAATGAATTTCTCTACAAATGTATATATGAATAGGAGAATACATGAATAATCAAGTTGAGGCTTATGAACTCCTATAGGGTCTTCACTTAGCAATTGAATTGGGATTCAAGAACCTAATAGTCATAGGTGACTCAAGCATAATTATCATATTGATCCTCTCACAATATCCCTCCTCTGACAACACAATAACTTCCATTATAGGTTGGTCTTAGAAATAAGCTTGCGATTAAAAAAAATATCATTCTATAAGGTCCTTCGAGAACATAATCACCATGTACATTCTCTAGAAAATTAAGCCACTTCATTAAAGATGGGAGTGGTTAGGCAAAAATAGGGTTTCTCTGATTGGTTAGTTCCTTAACTCCTCATATCTCAAATGAAGGCATGCAAAATCTCATTAATACAACATATGTCACAACAATGAATGCACCAGATTGCATATGAGGTGTGTAGATTCAGAAGGACCTATACATTCTTTCATCGCATTCTTGAACTTAAATTTTGTTTTCCCTTTTAAATTTGCAACAAACTTTATCACCAACACTGTGGGATAATATATTTCAAGTTGCGAGATTGTAAGGTCGTCTGAAGCAAGGTTGCCTCATTGGAAATATGACTGTTAAGAATCTTTATAAGTGTTAGGTTGGTTTTATGGAACTTCTTTTTGAAGGTTTTTGGTTCACATTACATTACGTGGGTGGAATATCCATTGCACTGGTTATTGGAATTTTACTGTGTGTATGAAATTATGAGGTTAGTATATCCCTGGATTGTTGGTTATGTTGTATTGATTGCACTATTCATCATTCTTGATTGGGATACCTTTGGTATCCATTCCTATGATTTATTTGGGGTCAATTGTAGGGGTTTGTTGTCTATTGGCATTTTGGGCATCGACATTTTGGGGTTTGGACTCTTTGTTCTGCACAAAATTGGGAATTTTTTCCTATACAATTTGGAGACATTAGGTGGTTTGCTAGTTCTATTTGGTTGGTTGTGTAGTGGGGGTTTTTGGGTGCTTTGGTTCGAGGTTTTCAATCTGGGGAATTTCAAGAGTTTTTATCTTTGCTTCACTCTGTGATTTGAACCCATGGATTACAGAGAAGCCCAATAGATTCAGAGAGCTCTCTATATTCACAAATTGTCCATCCAATGTAATCAGACTTCAATCTTCTTTTATAAATCAAAAGTTCACAAGAATGAGCATTATTGTACTTCTCAAATTGTCATAATCATGAACATGTTAGTACAACAACAACAACAACAAAATGAATCTTTGGAGGCAAAATGCAACAAGCTAAGGAATTTGGTGCTCAACTAATGAAGGGATCTCAATTAACAACTTCGAACTATAGGATGTACACAAACTTTGTTCGCCCATAACTTAAGGAAGATGACATTATTCATCAAATGCTTGAGGATATAAAAATTGGAAATTAGGAGTACCATCCCTCCAATTTGGGGCTAGAAGAGGCTAACAGCCACCATGCTTTCCATTAAATCTTATGTTTTGCAAAAAAAGTATAATTTTGGGTGTTTTCTTAAGATTGTATACATGTAGAAATTGTTGGAATGCGATAATTTTGTACATTTACATGCTCTATTATCAACATATAAAATAGATGGCCATTTTGTTTGAATATTCAGGATGACAAGTTTTGTAGTCTCATTGTTTAGCTAGGGATATAGCTCTTTAATACAAGTTTCCCCAATTTCAGTTTAAAAATTTGTTCATTAAAATCACATTAAACCAACCAAGATGAAATCAAAGGCAATCATAACCACCATGACAAAAAATTGCTCATCAAAATAACATTAAAATAGTCAACAAAAACAAGGAAATAAGCCATTAAAAAACTTCATACCAGACAAATAATACA
>JASDQU010309737.1:9749-21807 GCA_032191745.1 Picea mariana
CAAGGCTTGTGTAACATCCCCGACATCCAACCCCTGCCGGGTAGCGCTACCTAACGATTGAATCATTGTTTTTCTTTGCTCTGATACCATTTTGTCACACCCCTGGCCACCCAAGCCGGGCCATGCTATTCATCGAAATAACAATTATCATCTTCCTCTAAATATAAACATAAACAAACAACATATTCTGTTAATACATAGACTAATGCAGAAATAACAGTAAAAACATACATGCAGTAACCACAGGTAGAACCCATAAAATAACAACATATACATGCATTACTCATCAATTATAATGCCAATACAAATACACAACATGTAAATGAACATAAAAGTGGTACTTATATTTTAATAGGAGACCACCAACTACGTGTAGACCTTCCACGAACCTCTTAGCCATAGACCACACTACTCATCATGCTCAGGAGTGGGTCACCCCCAAGCTAGGACTAAAATCGACCAAGCAAGGGTATTCCTAGGCTTGGCAAGGAGAATAAGGAAGTCGCACAGAACAACATGAAGGATCTTTTATCCCAGGAGCCACTTACACCCACAACCCACAGAACCTCATTCCCCACACTCCTGCTCCACCCCAGGAGGGTACACCTTCACTAATACAAGTCCATCGACTACTACACCTCCCTTACCTTGGGCTTCAACAACAGGCTGGACCGAAAGTCTCAGAGTATTGTAGCTGCTACAGGACTCCCTTCCAGGAGAACTCACTTCCCAGCAAACTCTCTCACCTGGGAGAGTTGCTCACATGCCTGACAACCTGCTTCTTCAATTCAGCTCCTAAGTAATACAACAACAACATTCAGCTAACACACAGGTGATGACAGCAACATAAAATGGGTATGGACACCAAAAGTGGCAACAACCCAAGCTTAGCCAAAATTGCATTGGCAACAATCTCCAACCACTACAACACAACACGACTCAAGAAAAATAAAAGTTCGTCGGGCTTTATAGGAAATACACAGGACAACTCCAATGTCTGCAGGTTACACTGGCATGTGCATCAGTGGGGAGTATGGCGGACTTCCAGGGTGACTAACTCCGTGAGAGTGCAGACCGAATGGTGAAGGATTGCAACCGTCCCTTAATCGTGAGCCCCGTCAATCCCATCCCCTGACAACGAGTTGATTTTCCCACTTAAAATTGCATGTGTCGAGGTTGACACATGTCTCTCTGAAGTTGCATGAGCTCCACTTAACACTCATCTCCCTTTCCCCTAGGAACTTAGGACAACACAGATTATGTCAAAACTTAGTCTTTAGGAAATAATAATATCATATTATTCCTTTAGAGGTAAGCCCTCTAGCTTAGCCCCTATTCCTAGACACTTAGCCCCTTCCCCACCTACTGGAGCTTAGTCCCACATAACTCTTTCTTCATGGAGGGTCTACATGCAACAATGTATAATTTTTATTAATGATTATGCATAATTACATATAAAAAACAGGCTCTTGGCCTTAACATCCTAGGATCTCTGGCCTAATCATCACATAAGCCTCCTAGATTATTATAACTCGGCTCACCATACTAACAAACATGTTTACAATTCATAATTACAACTGGGGCTCTACCGGGGGATATTACAATCCCCTCCCCTTATTTTTGCACTGTCCTCGGTGCAACTTGTTTATACATATATAATTCAAAAATTCTTCAAAAAGATCCAAGCTTTAGCTATTGGAAGCCTATTATCCACCTGGTGCTCTACTTTCAATCACCAATTCGGATGTTCATACTACAGCTGAAACTCAATTGATCTATTCCATAGAGTTGCTTCAGGAAAGCATTCAACTCATTGTTCCTTGTTACATGCTTCGATTAAACATCATTGAAAGCACCGACTGGCTATAGATCCAAGATGTTCCACCCAGCCTTAGATCTCATTGTTGATAAACTCTTAGCAGGGCTATGGATCCACAGTAATAAACACTCTACTCATACACCTATTCATTTGGAAGCAACATTAGAACATATATGCAATATATATACATGTATATACATGCAATTCTAATAACATTATAACATGTATACAAGATACACAACATACAATGAATAGAGAATTGATACTTATCTTTTGGTTGAGAATACCTTCCACCCCTGAGCAGGGCTATGACTCCATCGGGGCAATGGATTCCCAAGATAGCCATGGTCCACAATCCATATAAACATGGTCTAGGCTAAGGTACCAAACCTCAGCATCACTCCAATCCAACGGTCCCTCATTCCCCACATGCATGTCCCACCCTAGGAGTGTACACCTTCTCTATCACACAGTCCATCAGCTGCTACACCTCCCTTTCCTTGGGCTTTAGCAATAGGTTGGACCGAAAGTCTCAGAGCACCGTGGCTCTAGGAGTTCCATCTGCCCTCAAAGATTTCCAATCAGCATCTTCCCCGAGCTACTCTTTGTAGTCAACATTCTAACTTTAATCAACATCATCTCATCTGCATCTCCCACATGAAGTTATAACGAGAGAACATAAAAGAATTCATTTAGGAACTCAAACTTAGTTCAAAAGGGAATTCAACTTTTCCCCTAAAACATGAAATTCTATTTTGTAATTCTTCTTGGTTGTTGCCATATTATGAATGCAGTCGTCCTTGTGGTTTTCCACAGGCACCAAACTGCATACCATTTTTCCTGCAATTCTTCATCTTGCATACAACCAACAAATTTTCAGTATTTTTTGTACATCATAATTCAATTGCAATATGTACAAAACCTTATGCAGTGATCTTAGAATTGCTTGCACCTAGCAATTCAATCACAATTACCAAACAATTTAATAAAATAGAATGACTCATCATTCTATGCATATGCATGTTCACAGTAATATCTATAAGTTCATTACTTCTTTTTTTGAACAAGAAAATTCCCTACAGTCAATGCTCATGTGACTACTTGACTTGCAACTTTCCTGTTGCAATGTCTAACACCTCCCTGAAATGTCCTCAACTTCATGAGTTCACAACATTTCAGTTGTTAGTAACAATTATTTCCATGTAATAATCTATATGGATGTACTTGCAAAACACATTCAACCATTGCATTTAGTACACAATTCTATCACTTACTATGCACGAGTTCAATTCTCAATGCATACTTATTTAGTGCACCTTGCATTGAATTACATAATGCTCTTTATCTCAATCATGTATCTCACCATCCATAAGTTGGAATTCTGGCCAATGTGTTGACACATTCTGCACACACTTCCTATTGTCTTCCCAATTAATTGGATGCCTTCCTTTTCAACCCGAACACTACACGAAGAATATAATTATGTGGTGTTCATTAGTGTTAGCAAAAAGGTTGCAGTCCAAGTTTTATTTAAAGGTAGGAAGCTTTTAGTACTTGTGTGGCTCATAACCTTTCCATATCCATACCTTGCCATATCCAACTATGTCTTGGTATCACACATGACTAGCTTACTGGCATTCATTCCTATAACAAGTTCTTATCTTTTATTTCTTTGGTTATTACCCCATAACCAAATTAACATGAAATTCTACTATGTCAGTGTGTGCATTCAGAAGCTAAAAAGATTTGAATTAATACAGGCCTCCAGCCTTTACCACATATAGTGGTATGCATTTAAATAATATAATCATGTGATTTAATAAAATAACTCTGGCTGAGGAAATTCTTACCTAAATTCCCTTCAACAATTATGCAAAAAGAGTAATAAAAACTCATACATGCATGACTTCCATTATTAAATTTTATGTTACCTGTATGGTTGATGGCAGTAGAAGCTTTCATGCTTCTTTTATCAAACCTAACCAACCTTCAAGTTGTTGTTGCTTCCTTCCATCTGTAGCAACATCATCAACAACACTTGCAACATGAAAGAATTTGTTTTATGCATATGGTTGTTCAACCAACCCTAATTCAATTGTTGCAGCGCTACCACAATTTCAACAACTTCTTTCCCATGTGCAACTTTTCCTTGTTGATCCAAGAAGTCTTCAATCTTGACTTACCTATCCAATCTCTAGCATACTATAAGGATGCACATATGCCCCCTTTGCTAGCTACATAGAATTAACTGAAAGTACTTCTTTCACCTTACCATAATAGCTTCAATTGATACCTCCAACCTTTTGGGTTGTCACTCATGTCTCTATGTCACTTAAGATGGCTTCTTGTCAGACACCATCTCCTCTACATTCAAAACCATGCTTAGAACCATTTTCTTCTTCTTGGTTCCTTATTGATTTCTCTTTAGAAGTCACTTCACTTTTAAATGATTCTTGACTTGATATATCCATGCTCTTATGGAAATACCTTCACACCTTTGGAGTGCATCAACAATCCTCTACTATTCTAGATTTCCTTCCTGGAGTGTTGACATGCATTCCTATTAGCTTGATATATATCACATGATTTCTTCTTTCATTATCTTAGGATGTTCATGGACTTGACTCCATCCAAGAGTTTTTCCTTGTCTACTTTGCATACTTGCCACCACATTATATGTTGATATTAATTTTCAGCATTCCCCTATTACTTGGATCCCTCTAATCCAATTCCTTCATGACCCAATTATATATCCAGTCATGTTCTTTGAGTAACCTTGGATAGTTAACACCAACTTATTTCTTGAAGCAATTTGGTTTATCCTTCTGACATGCATATTCAACTTCTGTCATACCATATTTGATGACCTTCATGCCATGCTTCCATTACGCACTTTGTTAGCAATAATGGAGGTGCTACCTCCAATCTGTAGGACTGATCTTTGGAGATGTCACATCTTGTCTCCAAACTCTTTCATATTCCATAAAACCTTCCTTATTCTCATTCTTTGCATCTCCATATGAACTTATGGTTCATGCATTATCATGTATCGCAGATGGCTTTCTCCACTTGGAATCCTCTTTCCAAGATCTTTCCAATGACTGCTTCCTTGCTCAATTCTGAGCTTTGATAAAAAAGCTATGATCCTTTAAAACTTGTGTTTTTTATCTAATTCATTCCTTGTGTAGTTGATCTCTTTTCTCTAAGCTAATCCTTATCTGATTTAGCTTTTGTTTAACTCTGCAAAAACAATGTGCAGCCAATCGAAACTGTCAGGCCATCAGTCCTTAACAATTTCCACAGTATTCCTAAATCAATCTGATTCAAGGAAAGGTTTCAGATTTCATTATGTGGTTATCGATCAATCAAGAATCCCTGCAGATCTTTTTTTTCTGATCTCTGCACTACTTTGCAATAATTTTCAAGCACTAGCCCCTTTCTCTCAGCCCCCAACCCATGTGACCACAGGCTGTGGCCCAATGCTAGGTCGATGGTGCTTATTCGGGACTTCCAGCCTTCGACTTTCAGAAGTCCAGCTTCAAAAGTTCCTAACTCCTTTCTCTCAGGGGTTTTGATCTTCCGGTGTAGACCTCCACTTGTCGTGCGTCCTTTAATAGATCGACGGTTGTCCATCATTTGGCACTTTGGGCTTCGGGAGTTTGTGGCCCACCCGTTTCGTTTTCCTGCAGAGTTTCCTTCCTCTGACGTTAGTCTCCTATCGCCACGCATCCGTTGACTCAGGGTTTTGATGTTCAAGCACTATCATGTCACATCACTTAATTCCTTTCAATTTGTGGGGGAATGCATCGGTGGTTTGGAGTAACCCTCCTTTTGCCCCGCAATTCTTCTGACACTGACACGTAACCCCTCGGTGATACTATGGTTTGGATTGTGGGACCACCTTGGGGTATTAACTCTCGTGCAAATTGGGTCCCCACAATGCCTCTTAGCTATCGATCTTGGTGTATGGTGATCAATGCTAGTGTGGGCCCACTAACCATGTTCAAATAGAGTGCCACGTGGCGGAATACTAGCGGCTGACACATGGCCCAATCAGATGGGTGACACATGTCACATTCCAAATGGAATTTCAATATTTGACGGGTCTGAAACCCACTAACACGTGGCACACATCCCATGTGTCCACATCATTCTTGATGACATCATCATGCCACGTCACTCTAGAATTTTGGGCTTCAGAATTTTTTACGCCCGCTTCCTTCCAGTCTCTCGAATTTTGAATTTTCGGACTTCTTTACCCTCCGGGTCCACATAGTACAATTGTCCACAATCCAGGTGGGGGCACATGGCAGGTATAGGAGAGGTCCACGTCACCTTCAGGTGATGTCATCATGACTCACTACTTCGGCTCTTTGAGGCTTCGGGAGTTCTCACCTTAGCACACACTAATTCTCCCAAATGTCGAAATATCGAACAAGCCAATCTGCTAACACGTGTCCCTTTTGACAGACGGTCCGGATTACTCTGGACTTTGGAGCTTCAGGAGTTTTCTGTCCTTCATACAGCGTCGTAACTTCAACCCTTGACATGATCCAACAGTTCTGGTCCAACTTCAACCCAATCCAATAGTCGAGGTCTTCTCTCCATATCTACGGTGTAGATCCACTTCAGGGACTTCGGGGCTTCGACCTCTTTCGCTCTATAACACATACTTCACCAAAGTCCTGAATTCTTAAGGACTTGCAGATTAACCCTCCTGCACTTTTCTCCAGATCTGAGGGTCGAGAATTGTCCTCCTTCTCCTGAACAGATTCCAATGGCCCACATTACTCTTCATCCTAATATCATGTCTGTCATGGTTTTATAATACCGCTACACCTCCTGAGCTTCGTAACACGACCAAGGTAACCTCTTGGCACTCAGAATGCTCTGAGGTTCGAAATTTGTTCTTCTTGACACAATTCACTCTGAAATATTTGTCTTGTTAACCACTAACATGGCCCATCTAGGCTTAGTGTCGAAACCATGGCTCTGATACCATTTTGTAACATCCCCGGCCACCAAACCCTGTCGGGTAGTGCTACCTAACGACTGAATCATTGTTTTTCTCTACTCTGATACCATTTTGTCACATCCCCGACCACCCAGGTCGGGCCATGTTATCTCGTCAAAATAAAAATTATCACCTGCCTATAAATATAAACATAAACAAACAACATATTCTGCTAATACACGGACTAATGCAGAAATAAAAGTAAAAACATACATGCAGTAATCACAGGCAGAACCCATAAAATAACAACATATACAGGCATTACTCATAAATTATAATGCTAATACAAATACACATCATGTAAATGAACATAAAAGTGGTACTTATCTTTTAATAGGAGACCACCAACTACGTGCAGACCTTCCACGAACCTCCCAGCCATAGACCATGTTGCTCATCATGCTCAGCAATGGGTCACCCCCGAGCTGGGACTAAACTCTACCAAGCAAGGGGATTCTTAGGCTTGTAAAGGACGAAAAGGAAGTCGCATAAAACAATAGGAATGATATTTTATCCCAGCAGCCACTTACTCCCACAACCCATAGACCCTCATTCCCCACACGCCTTCTCCACCGCAAGAGGGTACACCTTCACTAATACAAGTCCATCGTCTAATACACCTCCCTTACCTTGGGCTTCAGCAACAGGTTGGACCAGAAGTCTTAGAGTACTGTAGCTTCTACGAGACTCTCTTCCAGGAGAACTCACTTCCCAGCAAACTCTCTCACCTGGGAGAGTTGCTCACAGGCCTGACAACTTGCTTCTTCAATTCATCTCCTAAACAATACCGCAACAACATTCAACTAACACACAGGTGACGACAGCAACAGAAAATAGGTATGGACATCGAAAGTGGCAACAAACCAAGCTTAGCCAAAATTGCATTGACATCAACCGCCAACCACTACAACACAACACAACTCAAGAAAAATACAAGTTTGTCGAGCTTCACAGGAAATACGTAGGACAACTCCAGTGTCTGCAAGTTACACTGGCACGTGCATCAGTGGCGAGTATGGTGGACTTTCAGGGTGACTAACCCTGCAAGAGTGCAGACCAGATGATGAAGGATCGTGACCGTCCCTGAATCGTGAGTCCTGTCAATACCATCCCCCGACAATGAGCTGACTTTCCCACTTAAAACTGCATGCGGCCAGGTTGACACATGTCTCCCTAAAGCTGCATGAGCTCCACTTAACACTCATCCCCCTTTACCCTAGGAACTTAGGACAACACAGATTATGTCAAAACTTAGTCTTTAGGAAATGATAATACAATATTATTCCTTTAGAGGTAAGCCCTCTACCTTAGCCCCTATTCCTAGACACTTAGCCCCTTTCCCACCTAGTGGAGCTTAGTCCCCCATAACTCTTTCTTTGTGGAGGGTCTACACGCAGCGATGTATAATTTTTATTAATGATTATGCATTATTACATATACAAAGCAGGCTCCTGGCCCTAGCATCCTAGGCTCTCTGGCCTAATCATCACATAAGCCTCCTAGCTTATTATAACTCGTCTCACCAGCCTAACAAACACGTTTACAATTCATAATTACAACTCGGGCTCTATTGGGGGATATTACATCTTGAGATGGGGAAATTGTTGCAGAATGGTAGTTGGTTCCTAAATGGCATCTTCTGGAGTTGTATCTTTCCACTGGACTAACACTTCCTGGATGGTTTGTTGATGCAGTCGACACTCACGCTAGTAGCCAAATGGAGCATTCTTTGTCCAACTCGGGAAGGTTGGTTTGAGTTTGGCACTTAGTTCCAATCACGTTCTTTAAGCAAGAAACATGAAAAATGGGATGGAGCTTAGAATGGCTGGGCAAAGCTAACTAATAGGCCACCTATCCTACATGCTTGAGAACGGTATAAGGAACATAAAATTTGGGCGCCAGTTTCTGACAATGGTCAGCTTTGAGGGGATTTTGCTTGTAAGGTTGTAGTCAAAGAAACACCTAATCCCCTTCTGCAAATTGACGTTCAGAGAAACCTTGATCTTATTGTTATTTCATGTGATTCTGGGCCATGACCAAATTCTCTTTAAGGGTATGGAGAATAGCCTTTCGAACTGTAAGCATTTGGTCAACCTCCTGGACCTTCAAGACACTTGGAAAGTATGAGAGAATTGAAGGTGGCATTTGTCCATACACTGCCTCAAAAGGAGTCATGCATGTAGTTGTATGGTACGAAGTGTTGTACCACCATTCAACTAGTGGTAACCATTGAGCCCATTGATTCTGCCTTTCTGATGCAAAACACCTCAAATATGTTTCCAAACATTTGTTGACAACTTTAGTTTGACCATCCGTCTAGGGATGATAAGATGTGTTGAGATGCAATTGGGTGCCTTCTATCTTGAACATTTCTTGCCAAAAATTGTTGGTGAAATTTGGGTCATGATCAAAAACAATATAATGCGGTATGCCATGAAGCTTGAAGACCTGATCCATGAAAATTTGAGCCACAATGGATGTTGTAAATGGGTGTTGAAGAGTGCAAAAATGAGCATACTTGGAAAGATGATCAACTACCACCATGATGACTGATTTATTGCCCGATTTATGTAATCCTACAATAAAATCCATAGGGATATCTCACCAAATACAGGTGGAATCGAAAGCGGTTGTAGTGTGCCAGGAGATTTTATTATTTCTCCCTTGTTGTGTTGACACACATCACATTCAACTACAAAATTATGAACGTCCTATTTCATACCCTCCCAGAAAAAAGAATGTTTGACCCGGTCATAGGTTTTGGTAAACCTGGAGTGCCCAGCTGTGGGTGTAGCATGAAGCTCATAAAGCACCGTGGATTTAAGTTTTGATTGTTTAGTTAAATAAAAATGACCTTTGTATAGAAGCTCATCATTGAGCCAAGAGTACCCTGGGGAAACTGGAGAATTGGACTGCAATTGGTGTATCGGATGCAAACTTTTGGGATCGTGTAGCCATTCCTGCCGAACAGCTTGGAGCCAATCTGGTACAATGAAAGAGAGAGAAAAAAGGGACCCTTCATCTTCATATTTTCTGTAAAGTGCATTAGCCACCAATTTGTCTTTTCCTTTCTTGTAAATGATATCATAATCATATCCAAAGATATTAGTCACCCATTTTTGTTGCTCAGGGGAGGAAAGGTGTTATTCCAGAAAATACTTCAAGCTTTGATGAGTTGTCTTAATTTGGAAGTGTTTCCCCAATAGATAAGGGTGCCAAAGATCCACAGCATGCAGAATAGCCAACATTTCCTTTTCATAGATTGATTTGGCCAAATTTCTCTCGGACAATTGTTTGTTGGTAAAGGCCAGAGGCCAACCCTCTTGCATAAGGACAACGCCAATTCCTTTCCCGGAAGCATCACATTCCAGGACAAAAATATTTGTGAAATTAGGAAGGGCCAGGACTGGAGTGGTGCACATGGCCATCTTCAAGGTTTGAAAATCCTGAGCAGCTGCTGGAGTCCAAGTGAAAGAATTATTTTTAAGGAGTACAGTGAGAGGTGCCCCAATATTTCCATAATTATTAACAAACTTGCGATAATAACCTGTTAAACCTAGAAATCCCCGCAAGATTTTGAGAGTCTTTGGGTGAGGCCAATCTTACATAGCTTCAATCTTTTTAGGATCCACCCTAACGTCGGCCTTTCCAACAAGATGACCCAAGTACTCAACTTTTGAGGTGCCAAAAGCAAATTTAAATTGTTTGAGGAAAAGTTGGTGTTGAGAGAGTATATGGAGAACTCAATCCACATGAGCAAGATAGGTTGTCCAGGTTTTGTTGTAGATGAGGATATTATCAAAGAAAACTAAGACAAAATGACGGAGAAAAGGATGGAAGACATGATTCATGGGGCTCTGGAAAGTGGAGGGAGCATTACACAAGCCAAAGGGCATGACCAAAAACTCATAGTGGCCCTCATGAGTTCTAAAGGTAGTCTTAGGAATATATGCCTCTTTCATACAGATCCGATGGTAGCCATAATGAAGATCAAGTTTAGTAAAGAACTGGGCGCCACTTAATTCATCAAAGAGGTCATCAATGACAGGAATGGGAAATTTGTCTTTAATGGTGATTTTGTTGAGGGCATGGAAGTCAGGACACATGTGCCAAGAACCTTCTTTATTAAGGACCATGACCATAGGAGAAGAGTAGTGGTTCGTACTAGGGTGAATAATACATGCGTTGAGCATCTTTTGAACCATTTTCTCAATTTCATTTTTTTGGGAAAAGGGGTGACAATAGGGACGGATATTGGGAGGAAGGCTTCCTGGGAAAATGGGAATGGAATGATCATGATCACCACGAGAAGTAGGGAGTCCCTAGGGAGTGGAAAAAACCACTTGATGTTTAGAGAGGATGGATTGGAGGTCCTATGGATTGGAGGTCCTGGAGCAAGTTCAACAAGTGCCTCCAAAGACACCTAGAAAATGAGTACAAAAGAATCATCCTTCAAATCAAATTATCGAAAACAAAGATGCAGGAGTTGAGACTAGAAGAAGAATTTGTTCACCAGAACAAACACACCTAGCACTCTCATCTACGATTGAACCAAGAAGTTTTGAAGAAGCCAGCAAGGATGAATTTTGGAATAAGGCCATGGATGAACACTTGAATCAAATAGAGAAAAATGACACTTGGGAATTGGTTCCAAGACCAAAGAATAACATTGTGATTGGCACAAAGTGGGTATTCAAAAATAATTTGAATGAAGATGGACAGGTTACAAGGAACAAAGTTAGATTGGTATGTAAAGGATATGCACAGGTTGAAGGAATCGACTTTACAGAGACATTTGCTCTGGTTGCCAGAATGGAAGAAATCTGATTGCTCCTAGCTTATGCATGCTCCAAAAATATTAAAGTGTGTTAGATCGACGTAAAATCAGATTTTTTGAATGGGGAACTTGAAGAAGAAGTCTACATTGAACAACCAAAAAGATTTCAGTTGTCATAGAACGCAGATTATGTGTGTAAATTGAAGAAGGCCTTGTATGGTCTAAAACAGGCTCCTAGAGCATGGTACACTAGACTGGATAAATATCTACAGCAGGCAGTGTTCAAAAAAGGAAGTGCAGACAACAACCTCTACATCAAGGTAACTCAAGATAGTATTTTATTAATTGAAGTTTATGTTGATCATATTATTTTTGGAAGTACTGATGACAGGTTAATCCATAAATTTGTAAAGGATATGCAGAATGAATTTGAAATGTCATTACTTGG
>JASDQU010309737.1:23509-45163 GCA_032191745.1 Picea mariana
GGATTTTCAGATATCTCAAAGGAACAGAAGAGTTTGGATTATGGTATCCAAAAAGAAATGATATATCACTTATTGCCTACACAGATGCAAATTGGGCAGGTTGCATTGATGACCAATGAAGCACCAATGGAGCAGTGTTCTACTTGGGTGAGTGTTTAGTATCATGGTTAAGCAAGAAACAATCATCAATATCCTTATCTACAGCTGAGGCAGAGTATATTGCAACAACAACTTGTCGTACGCATGTTCTATGGATGAAACAAACTCTGACAGATATATAGGTTGAGTATGATGAGCCCATTCCAATCTATTATGATAATACAAGCGCCATTGGTATCTCAAAGAACCCGGTGATGCACTCCAAGACGAAGCACATTCCAATAAAGTATCACTTTCTATGGGAACAAGTTGCAGAGAAGAACATCAGAGTTGAATTTGTGGGCACACAAGGACAAGTGGCATACATATTTACAAAACCGCTTCCACGGGAAGCATTTGAGTATCTTCGCTAGACACTCAGAGTGATTTCTACTCCAAAATGAGTGCTTTTGAATGCTTATCTTATATGTATTAGATTTACATGAGGAAGCAACATAAAGAGGATAGTTCAGGTCAGGAGATCAGTTTCAGAAAGAGTTCAGTCAGGGGAGTATCCCCAAGGACAGTTTAGTTAGGGGGAGTAGCCCCAGATGGAAAGATACCTTTTCCATTGATGATAAAGGGGGATAGATTTATCAGATGTAGAACAGAGAGGCATGGTTCCAGGGGGAGCGATGGTCACAGGGGGAGCATGAGTGCTATGACTTCAGTATTGCATGACATGACTTTAGTATTTCATCAGAGTGTTGCCATCAATTCCAAAGGGGGAGATTGTTGAATAATTGGGTTGGATGTCATTGATGTCAACCCTTGAAGAAATTCCAGTAGCACAAAGGTTTGGGTAATGGACCCAAGTTTGTTTTATGGATAAAGGTATGAGTTTTGATAGATTTACAGGTAATACTATTCTAGATGGATATTACATGTCATGTCATTTCCGGTGGTATGTGGAACGTCACATAACTCCTCACGGTTAGAGAGTTATGGCCATGTGAAGTTGGAGAACCCTCATGAGTCACCTAGAAGCCCCAAAAGGTCAAAGTAGTCGAAGTGTTTGCAAAAGAAATTATTTAAATAATAAAGTTAATGGAGAACTCCCTAAAATAAGGAAATTCGGATGCTACATGAAAGTATAAATAAGAGGCAAGGCTCTCTCATTTAATCACACTTGAACCTATTGAATATCATTGAATATCTATTTGTGAAAGGTTATTTGGGCAGGTATTATTGATAGATAAAAAGTGCAGCAGAAAAAAGTGCGGCGGGAAAATTGCGGCAAAAAAAGCGTGGCAGGAAAAGTGCGGTAGGAAAAGTGCGACAGAAAAATCATGGCAGAAAAATAGCGGCAGAAAAAGTGCAATAGAAAAATCGCAACAGAAAAAGTGCAACAGAAAAATCGCAGCACATCTTGTTTGAGGTATGTTTTGTGAGCTAGGGTTTAGCTCTTGAGATGGTATTGGATGTTCAATATTGTTGCATATATCAAATTTGTTGAGGGATACAGTTGGTATTTTATTGTTCGTATTTGGCATATGGGTATTGGTCTTTTGGTTGTGATGTGTTGCTGAAGTTGCTGGTTTAGCTTGAGGCTACATAACAGTGAAGTTGTGGTAGATGGTTTGATGTAAGGGTTTATGGTATTTGGTTTATGGATAGAGTGATGAATTGTTAGATAAATTTTGATGGTTATATTGGTGTATGTCTTTGGTATATGGTTGAGGTACATGTTGGGTACATGGTTGAGACAAGTAGTTGATGAGTTGGCATATACATGAGGTGTATCTTTGATGATGTTGGTACATCTTGATATTTCAAGGTTGATGCATGGTACATGTTGGTTCAAGTTATTGGTACATGTTGTTTGGTGTAGGTTGATTGGTAGAGGTTGTTACATGTTATTGGTACAGGTTGACAGTGGTAGTGGTTGATTCAGTGACAGTGATAGGTTGTCTACATTTGGCATTTATATTTCAGAGCGGTTGGACGGGGCAAGGATAGGTGGTTGTAGCCACCTTCCGGTTGTAGCCGAAGAACTTAGGGGGTTGTAGTCTCCTTCTGGTTGTAGCAAGAGAATTGGGGAGTTGGAGCTTCCCTCGGGTTGTAGCTTGAGAAGCTAGGGGGTTGGAGCCTCCTTCCAGTTGTTGTTGGAAAACAAAGGAAGTTGGTGATTCCAATGAATGTAATTCTTCAAGACATATAAGAAAAAACATTATGTGGTTTTCTTCCGCTTTAAGTTTCCACGTAAAAACACTGGTGTACTGTGTGTGTGTATGATTGTTCATTTGTTCATTGTTTATTTACTCTGCAATTATTGGATGATAATGCTACACTGATATAACACTTGCATTATATGGTTTAAAATGATTAAATTGCTCTATTATTGATTCACCCTCCCTCTCAGTAATCCAACAACTACACCAAACATGACCTTTATAAGTCTTGAAATATTTATATGTGTCACTCAATGCAACTTAATCACTTTATTACTTCTCAATTATCATAGTATTATTGATATGAAATTCCTTTTTCTTTTATACATGTCAACAATAAATTATTTCCCCATCCTATTATGTTTTTGCTCTCCATATGTTGCAATGTCTTATGTAATTCATATGTGTACATCAAACATAACCTTTATTTATATTCAAATGTTGGTATGGGTCTTTCCATTCAAGTTATTTATCTTTTCACATTAAAATTGTCTCAATATGGAATAATATCAAAGTTGACCTCTAAATTAATGAATGTTAAATATAATCTCATGGATTTTTAATGTTTTATTTTATGTGAACCTCTAGGAGGTCTAAAATATTAATGGCAACCTCATAAAATCATTATTTTCCATATTTGGCCATTTGACATATTGTTTAAAGTATATTGCAATACCAACTTCAAACATACCATTTTTTTCTCTTCAAAGCTCTCAAATAATAT
The DNA here is from genome assembly GCA_032191745.1 of Picea mariana. Taxonomy (NCBI): domain Eukaryota; kingdom Viridiplantae; phylum Streptophyta; class Pinopsida; order Pinales; family Pinaceae; genus Picea; species Picea mariana. Next base: position 26,543 of record JASDQU010309737.1, read on the forward strand.
TTAGTTAAAACGGAAATCAATTTTTTACTTTTAAATTACAACTATATCACAAGATTTTATATTTAACCTCTTGAAATATAGCTATTCAAGTCTCTCTTTATGTAATAACATTAGCATTCGATTTGTTAGGAAATGAAGAACACTTCCACGCTAAACCTAGTAGAAGAGAGGGAGAAAGATTTAATCAAGAAAGTAAATGACAAAACAAACACACGGTACACAGAGATTTTACCTTGGAAACCCAAACCAAGAAAACAATCATCCCTTGATCATTCTTCTCTCTTTTTGTCTTATTCATTCAGAATAAACAGTTACATGTCTAACCTTGGTCCACACCTAAGACACAATTGACATCATACCTTCTTTCTTTACACAAGAACAACCATGTAGCCAATTCGGCTTACATCTACATGACCAAAAACCTCTATGATTATTGATTCTTGGAGATTATCCATTCATCATCTTTTACATCATTACAACACACCTTATTTATAGGATTTACAATAGGAAAACCCTAAATAAAAAGTTCCCAAAAATGGTTATAGTTCCACACAGATCATTAGCTAGAAATCCCACGAATATCGAGATTTTGTTACAATTGACTACCAAGTCGGAGACAACAACAATTTTACAATCTAAAATGAACAAATTCAAGGGGATTCAAGACCAAGTTGAGAGGGCCAGATCACATGAAACCATTTTCAGTACAGTACTTAACAAATGGCCTACATATTTCTCTAATGCATGCAATAAACTTAAAGTGCAGAAAACTGCAATTGTCGACTTGGAAGCAGTCCGACTTTTCGCTACTGATGAAAAATCCAAGCAAGTTATCTCCAACAAGTTAGCAAAAGAAAAAGCAGTTGAGCTAGACTTGACACGAAAAGAAAAAGAATGGCTAAAGGAAGCAAGCAAAGCTTAGATGATAACATACCAAGTTATAAAGCACTTTGACAAGATAAAAGCAAAAACTAAGGAAGCAAAGGAAACCGTCAACCCGGAAACGACTTCAGTAAATTAAGCACCTTTAACAAAAAAATCAAAACTTCTAAGGCAATTTAAGACAATGGAAATAGAGGCACGATATCCAGTTGAGGAATGACAAATGTTATCTATGCATTTTCTACAATCATCCCTATCCATCTATCAAACAACATTTGAAAAGTTACTGCAGGCACCTGCAGAGCAGCCAACGAGACCATCAGCTTACTGGAAAGAATTCCAATTTTCCAATCATGCACCATCTGAATCAAACATACATGTTGTTGGTTATCAATCAGCAACACCACAAGTCATCATTGAAGGGTCTGAAGAGTGACATATTCCAAGGAAAACAACACCCTTTCCAGCTAATGTACAGATGCATGACTGGGAGATTCCTCAGGACTCAAACATGCAGCCAAAAAAGATATGAAGCAGCCACACTCAAAACCAGCATCCTCTCTTCTTTCTCCTTCTTATTCTCATTTTGTAGTAACCTCAGAAGAAGTATGTAGTATAAAATTTTACAAATTTTGTAATTTTGTCGCACTCTCCTCTTGCTCGGGATGATCAAGGAATTGACTGAGGGGGGGGAGATGTTGTAGGGGCTAGTCGACTCGACCAACTAGACCCCCCAATTGATTTAGTTGTAGTAGTTGGTTAGGGAAGTCGGTCAAATAGGTAGTTAGAATCAACCGATGCGACAATTAATGTAACTGACTAATAACTATACAACACACATATATACATCATTATGTAATGGAAAGACAGAGGTTGTTTTGGCTTCATTTAATAAAATGTTTTGATAGTTCTCCCACTATTGTGTATGTCTATATGTATGCTTGTGTGCTTCTATATATGATGCTATAATGTGTATTGATCTATGTGAGGATCTACTGGAAACTTCTCATACTTTCTTCTTGACTACAACACATCACATCCCTAGTATCGAGACATAATTTATTGTTTACAATATGAGAGATGTTCTGATAATATTGAGCCCCATGAACAAAGAAGGAATCAAATTGAGGCCTCGAAATATCTAATCTTGAATACTTCACTCTCCTATAGGACTACTAATGGACTGCTATTACGTTGTGTCAATGATACAACGACCCAAATGATTTTGAAAAAAATACATGGATCAACAGATTATGATATTCATATTGGTGGACACCTTGTTTCCAAAGCCACTACACATAAAAATTTAAGAACTAGTTACTATTGGTCTTCTATATTTAGGGATTCATATAAGTTTGTACAAGCTTGTGTCGAATGTCAAAAGGTTGCCAGTGGGGAAATATTCTTTGTTATGCCTTTACAACCAGTCTTACCTAGTTTTCTTTTTTCTAAATGGGGATTAGACTTTGTTGGACCAATCAATCCTCCATCTTTCACAAGTCATGTTTTTATCTTAACTACAGTAGAGTACTTTACGAAGTGGATTGAAGCAATTCCTCTTAAGCATGCACAAGTTGAATAAATTATCTCCTTTCTAGAAACAAATATATTTTCTCGTTTTGGTCTTCCAATTGAGATTATTTCTGATAATGGACCAACATTCATATCTGGAAAGTTGACTCAATTTCTTAATAAATTTGGAGTGAAACATCTCACTTCATCAGCATATTACCCTCGAGAAAATGGGCAAATTGAGTCAACAAACAAAAATCTGGTTAAAATTCTCAAGAGGATCATTAATGACAAACCCTACCATTGGCACACCTTTCTGACTTGTGCATTATGGGCAAATCGTAACACCATGAAAACAAGTAGAGGTCATACTCTTTTTCAGTTGTTATGTTGCCAAGAAGTTATCATGCATGTTGAACTTGAACTTACTTCTCTCATATCATCCTTATAGGTTAAAGAGTTAAACCCCACAAATGTCCCTCAAAGATTACATGTTTTGTTGGCTTTAGAAGAATAGAAAAGCTATGCTCTCGATAACCTTACAAAAAGATAGCAAATATTTTGATAAAAGGGCCAAATCAACTACTTTTGCAGGTGGTGAAAAAGTTCTTCTATGGGATTTTGCACATGTTGATAAAGGTAAGCATTCAAAGTTTCAAAATTTATGGTTAGGTCCTTACATAATCGCATCTATCGTTGGAAACAATTCTTACTTACTCAAAGACGAAGATAGACAATTATTTTCCCATATGACTAATGGTCCACATTTGAAACACTATGTTGAGCCTGGTTAAGTTTTATTGATTATATTTGTAGTCTTTTCTTTTAGGCTTTCATAGTGTGTTAGATTATTATAGGTTTCCAAATTCACTGCATTTTGAAACATGTTGTCGACGTTTCGGACCTGCGATACGCATTCCATCATCATTTTGTCCTGATGATGGACTGTGTATCGCAGGTCCGAAACGTTGAAAAAATGTTTCAAAACATAGTGAATCTAGAAACCTATAATATATCTGCAATGTTTCTTGTATATAGTTGATTTTGTTTTGTATAGTTTTTTTTATTTCTGTTTTATGTTCTTTTACTTGAGTTTGAGTTTGAATATTTTAGTCAAGTAGCTGGATCAATCAAGTTACAATACTTTTTCATTGGTTTGCAAAATTTGTGTTTAATTTAACTTGAATGCAAACAACAAAAGATAAATGAATTACTTTTCTTGTGTTTGTAGTGTTATTTGTTGAGTATTTGCTAAACTAGCTAAATTACCTTGCTACAATTTGATTGGTACAATTCTTCCCTATTTTTTTCTTTCCCATTCTTCCTTTCCATGAGTGTATTTACTGTGAGCATACTTAAATTTTGATCCAAAATTTTGTTAAGCATCATTCCCGAGAAGAAAATACAATCGACAAATTAAAATTCAAAGTTCAAAAAATGAAACCTAATATTTTGAGTTCTAGTCTACCAGAAATAGACTACCCTATGGAGTCACCATTAGTTAACTCATGATTCATCACCTTCTATAAGAGCTCGCAAAGATTTGTGAATCCTATATATATTTTAAATTTTTTTAATAACTATAATAGGTAGGGTCCCCAAGGATAAGACACTAGAATGATAAAGTCCTAGCATGACATTTTCTCTCAACATTTTGGCATGGTATCGGTTTCAGTTTGAGGCATCATTTCAAATATGCATTTAAAATCAATGGCTTAATGATTCCTAGCATCCTATGATATTTTATGAATGAATATATATATATATATGGTTTAAAGAGATATATATGTTTGGATCATGGTTTAAAGGCTTATACGAAACACTTGTTTGTATAGCTAGCAAGTCTGTTGTGTGGAATTTTAGAAAGGCATAAAACTTGTGATGAAAATGACATTTGATAAGTTACAAAGGTACTTGGTTCTCTTCTCGGCATTGTGGTGTAGCATTGATTGACAACATTGAGCATGATATCAAAGAAGTTTTTTATTTGCAAAAGGTTACAATGTATGGTTTTCGTAAATTGTTATATACCTATTCCATTAAAAGTTTAAAATTTTAATACTCATACTTACCATACATTATTCAAGGTATAACGAGCTTGAATTTTAGTGTGGCATAGAGAGTTATATGGAGTTATGATTTTGGGCTCGAACATAACATATAGATGTTATAGAGTAATTTCATATATTATGTATGGATATAAGTTAAGGTTCGTGGGATTTGGAAATATTCATATGACATAACTTGAATAGTTGATATGGGCTGGAATATCAACATATCAGTTGGCCATGCATTCAATACGGGAGGACGTGGGCATTAATGTTGTCAGGCCCACACTTTACCACTTTTGTTGGGCTAGGGTTATCATCATTTGGTTTTGGTTTTCGACTGCGTATAGGGAGTTGTACTTTGACTTGAGAAACTGACCCTCTTGTTCATTGCTACAACTGTCTCAAGTCTTGAGAGCTAGTATAAATCGCCCACTGTGAAAAGGTAATTACTCGTGCAATTCTTGAGCATCTTCTGCAAGTAAATTTGTTACTAAATGAATTAGTTTTTGCTCTAGTTATCTGGTAATGAGTGTAAAATGTTTTCCTCTCCCTGTCTTTCACTTAGAAGAAATCATTTAGAAAGAGAAATTATTGAAGAAATTGGCTACTGTAGATTGCAATTCGTGGGTTTTCAGTTTACAGTACTGACAATGGTTGTTTATCTTCTTGTATATATGTTGTTGCACTCTGGTTCATATTATCATTTTCCATTTTGTGTATTCCTGGAAGACGTTTTACTTTTAGGAGAAAGGGGGTTATAAGGAAAATGGGTTGAACCCATCATCGATATTGTTAGCTAATATAGAGGCATGATATGAGTTTGAACTTGAACTTTTTTTAAATGTAAATCGGTGTTAATATTTTGCTCATTGTTGGAAAGAATGTATTCTACACCCAACACGTCTCTTACTCTCTATTTAAATGGTTCTAACTTATGTGAATGAGATTATTGGTCGCATGTTGTCTAGTTCCTTTCTTGGTAATCTCAATTGGGATTATTCTTTGATACAACCAATGTCCTTTTTGGCTCTCATATTTAGTCCTAACTTTGTTTAAACCCACGGTCTACATATAAGGGTAATGGGTATCATTTTTTGGTTTTGTTGAGAGAAAAGAGCACATTATGAGCTTGGCATTAACCTTCCTCTCTATCAAAATAACTTGGCCACGCGCCAATTGTTCTCTCCTTGGCTATACGGATAAACCCATTGTTTTAATTTGACTACGTATTGGCTAACATACCCAGCTATGCTTTGTTCACAAATGGTCTTCAACATGATGCACTTCATGGAAGCCTTCTCCATCAACAAATTCTTCATCATCTAAGTTGTAGTTATCTGTGATCATGGCACACAAAGAATTTACTCTATGACATGTCTCGGTAAGATCTTGTGATGACAAATCAGTAGGACCTTCTTCAAGGATCTCTTTAAGCAGCTCACATCCGTTCTTATTAAATATATTATCATTTATGGTTTCCTCCTCTTCTTCTTTGTGGAAACCTTCTTTGTGACCTCGTTCTCCGAGAAAATATTCATCATCATGGGCTTGATCTTCAATGAGTTTCGAGACTTCTTTGGGAATCAAGAATGATTGATATTGGGTTGGGAGGCTATCCTGGTAACCATATTTCTTTATCAAAACGTCACATAGTGGCTTGACTTCGAAATATGCAATGGAAACCTCCCATGCTACATCTTGGGTAGGCTCCCTCTCATAATTTTGAAGGATAGTGTTGTACTCTTCTCTTCTTTGCACACAGAACCCAAACAAGAAGTTTTTACTATGGCAGTGCTCTAGTTATTGTTCACAAAACTCATTGTCTTGTCTTATGTTTTCCTTGAGACACTCGAAACTTTATTCATTATTATCCTCAACCTTTTGTTCCCCAATTGAGTTCTCAATAGGCTTTTTAAGAAGTGTTTCCCTCGAGTATTCAATAGGGTCCAAGGGTAAACCTTGTCCCCAAAAGGCATCTTTGAGGTCTTGAATAGTATCTTCAAATTTATGATTTATAGGGCCCCAATACTCAAGGAATTCCCAAATAAGGACTATTGAAGAAGATATACTTTTAGGTTTTCAATAATGTATGATCTAGTCTCTTTGCTTCTCCTTAAAAGACAAGAGAAATAATTGTACTTTCATAACTTCATGTTCTATACCCAGGTGTTAAATAAATCCAGTAAACTCGACAATATGTGCAATGGACGAAAATGGATCACCATCAAACTTAGGGATACAGTCTAACCATCTCATTGGGTATTTGTTTGGATACCAATAAACAGACTCGATGTCCAAAGCTTTGTATGCATAATGAAAGCGCCACAAAGACATACTTCCATCACTTAGTGTAATACCTCAATGGATTCGCCATATGAACTTTAAGAAAATCTCATCAAAAGTGAAAAGGGAACTTCCCTCAAATGGAGTTTCCAGACAAGCTATAGGTAAAGGATTTGGGAATAACTTGCCAAATGTCGTTATGGGTCAGAAAGGATTCAAAATCCTCCTAGGCAATAGCGCCAAAATGTTATCGCACGAATTGTAGTTTGGGAAAATCCCAACCCAACCTACAAAGGTGTGACACATACAAGAGTATCTACCCACTGTCACCTTAGATAAACACTCCCCTCGCTTTAGTGATGATAAAATCACCACAAGGGAGGAATCCCAGGTGACTCTAGGGGTATTGCGATGGAAAGTGAAAAGATATGGAGGATGCGCCTATAGGTCAATATCAAGAGTGTAAATGAGGCTTAAGAATGAGTCTTGTGAGATGGTGATTGGTTTCCAAAGTATTGTACTTGCAAAACAGTGTCAAACCTGCCTGAAACAAGACAATATGTGATAATAGAAGCCTCAAAATCAATGGGGATGCAACAAGTAACTTTGTGATCCCAATTTTCAATAGTATGAAAATATATATATCAGCAGTAAACAAGTTATGATATCTCCAACCATAATCATCAAAGTCAAGTGCAAGATGTTGGAAATAAAGCTAACAATGAGTAGACAATTTTCCAATAATTAGAGCAAGACTTAGATAGCAATTTAAGGGTTGTTGGTAGGTCTTATCAACAAGATTTGTAACAACCTTATGGTTGTAGAAAACTATTGCTACAACAACAAGTTCTAGCCACTAAAATCAACAAGTAAACCACCCAAAAGACAACTTATAACTAGTATAACAATTACCAAGGCCTACAAGTGAAATTTAGCGGTAGAATAGTGAGTAAAGAATCAAAAGAGGATGAGTTTGTTGCAGCCCTATTAGATCTAGCATAAATTTTATTACAACAATGAGATCACTTGGCTAATGAAGATGCCCTTAGGGCACAATGTAGCTTAGAGCATGTAAAATATAATTCAAAATTTTAACAATTCAAACTCCTTCATATCACATTTATTGATGCATAATATTCAATCTCCATTGCAAGTAGATTAGTGCCTTATCTATTGGGTTATGGGGTATCTTGTTTATGAGTTAGGGTTTATTACTTCTCTAGGGGTGTAAGCATTTTTTCAAGGGTGTAGGCCCTTTTACTCATTGTAGAAACCTTTGCAAAATAGCCTTTTCAATGACAATAAATATGGATCTTGATGGAGGGTATATGCCCTTACACTCCTCCAAGGGTTTAGCAAAATTTAACCTTAAAACCGAGAAGAAACAACACAATTGCATAAATTTCTTACTTAGTTCAAGAGATAGCATGAAAAACCCTTACTTATCAAGAATATTCCACCACAGATACCAATAAACAGGAATCAAGAGATAGCACTAGCCTTCTTTCACCAATAGACAAGTAGAAGCATTCAAAAGCACAAGAGACAAGGTGGAGCGAATTGCCCAAGTAGGGTGAAAATTTCATCCAAGAGAGTATGTAATTCTCAAAACCATGATGATAAAATGAAAGCGAGGTGACCTCTATTTATATGAGGTCACCTAAAACCAATTTGTCCACTTTTAAAAAGTCAACAACAAATTAGAAGAGGTTGACCTCCTCTATTTGCCTTTCACAACTTAAAAATATAAAATTACATCAATTAATCTCTTATAAGTGTGATGTCATGCCATAAAGGGTGACACTAGGCCTCAAAGGTGAGACGTTGAGCCTCCAAGTGAAGATCATTTTTCCTCCAAAGGTCATGTGTCACCTCATCATGTGCTAGAGTGACAAGTAATGCATCGCTCTCCATCAAATCACATCACATCACTACTAGAACCATCAAACCCCATCAAAACCCCATCATCCAAGGCGATGTCAAGGGCTAGGGTATGACGTCTTAGGCCTCCCAAGGCCAACATTGAGGTGCCAGGGGCCACAATGTCATCATCACAAGTAATCTAAGTGCCTCCAAAGGCAACATTGATCTTCTCAAGTGTGCAATGAGTGGGGTGCATCATCCTTCCTATGGGCTTCAAGCCCCTGTTAAAGTCCAAGTGACCTAGTCCCTCCATGGAAAGGATTTCACCTGACAAGGTCTTGCAAAGACAAACAAGTACACCCTTCAAGGGTCCACAAGTCACATGTATCGTGCCAAGTAAGCCATCTTTAATAAAATAACCACCCAAACATATGAATCAAATCCTCCCTTTTCAAAATAAATAAATTCTCAAAGACCTTATACAACTTGCCAAATTTAAGTATGGGAGGGTTGCCATGGTGCCCTATTGGGTAGGTCATTCCCCAAGTCAAGTAGTGTTTCCCAACAAGACCCTCTCTAAGTCATGTAAATGAGTATGAGGTGGATGGGGGTATGACTTTTGGGTATGGGGTTTCTTGACATACAAGGGCTCATATTGTCTCATTTATGGGTGCCTTTGTAGAGGATGTTTTGCATTCTCGTTTGCAATGCAACATTTTTCCAAGCCCTTTATTTGCTATTAATTGATTATGGTCCAACGCATTGAGTGTTATGTGCAATGGAAAGTAAGAAGCACTACAATGCCACTTGCAGTTAAGAACACACAGAGTGTCATATGCAAGGAAAGTAAAAGACATCGCAAAATGCATTCCCTCAACAAGTAGGACATTTATTTAATTATGCATTTTATTTTACAGGTCCTTGATTTTTGTGGAGAAGTGTTTCATTGCTCTTGGGACCTTAGGGAAAGCATCTAGAGGATAATCTATGGCTCTTATATTTTTCCAGCGACAACCCCCCTGGGCCTTTAGTCCCTTCTTCCCATGAAATAAGTTACAAGCCCTTCTTGGGTCAATAAGCCCAAAAACCCAAAATATGAGGAGACGGAGGGGAGTAAGTTTGAAAAGTGGCAAATATGGATGGTAATGGCATGATGAAGCTTCAAGGAGACCCCCTAATGGCAACCCTTTTCCTGAGGGTGACCCACTTGCTAGGACAACATGTCAACCACCAAGGTGAAATAAGGCAAAAGACATATTTTCCAAGCAAATGTTTTCAAAATCAAGAAAGGACCCTTGACAACATGTTCAAATGCTTCAATTATTAAAATGACACTTACCACGATACTATAATTGTTACCTCGTGGAGCAATATCTCTTGTCCTCTCTGGGCCAAGATAGTGTGGTGGACATTTCTACTGTCAATCAATGGTGGTGTGTGGAAATAGGAGGGGTTTTGTTCCCTCATCCGACTCTCAACACTCCATGTATGCAACCTGCGGGCCTCAAGACATCATCTCCTTAGTTACCCCTAGAAATGGGGTGTAACTTCTGGCTCCTACTTGGGGACATGTGCTCTCCGTAGAGTGCATGAGAACTTGGAAATCTCCTAGTAAAACCTATGCCTACACACACTTAAACAAGACACGTTGGGATATTGAAAGGTGGCACACTCACCCCTTTATTAATATAATCAAAAATTAAAAAATCCAACTATCCATTAAAAAGAAAATTTTGCATTTTTCAAAAATTCTAACTAACATGTAATACATTAGCAAATGTAGTAAACAACTATGCAAAAATGAAAATAGAGCAACATGTAAAGCAAAATATGAAAGCAAATGCAACTACACTAGGATGAACACACAAAATGCAAATGCAAGAAAGCAAAATGACCTACCTACTTACCTAGAGCCCAAGGCCCATGAAGATCAAATCCTAAATATGTTAAGTGAAATCATACAACTAGTGCAACCACCTGCTCAACATCTCATCAAGGTATCTTCCTTGTGCTTAATCATGTAATATAACAAAGATAATTCAAGCACAAAATAATCATGAGCATAAATAGACATGCAACCAATCATAGAAAACAACTCATGGAAGTGGGTGGGAGGGAGAAAATATTGTTGGAAGGAAAATCCACAAGCCTGAACAATCCACCTCTGAATAGCACTACCATATATAGATTATGGCTCGTCTTCGTCCTCACTTAGAATACCACTGCTTGTTGAAGACTGAGAGGAGAGGATAGATTGGAAGAAAACTACATGGATTCCCAATGAAGAAGATAAAAGGTAAGGGTCAACCTCATGTCCAGAGAAAGAAATCCTCCTGCTACTGAAAAATTGTTGCCTTTTCACCTACATGTCCCTGCAAAAGGGCCCAAGGTGAAAATATTGTTGCTCAGTAGTGTGAATATCTAACTAATTTGGGCTAGACAATACTTCACGTCCATAAAAAATTGAGCACAAAGATGGTTGAGACTCTTCATCAAATAATATTTATGAGTCTTCAAAAGGATAATCCTCAAAGAAAGGATGGAAATCAACATAGGCCTACTGCAACCTGTCATCCTTGGGTGGCCGAAATAATTTTGTGACCATATCATCATCATGTTACCAAACATATAAACTGTATAAGTATGTAGACAATCATTATGAAGGAGACAAATTATCATTCTTCACTCGTAAGCCACCCTCAATGTCATAAATAAGATCTCCATTAAAACTAGAGCAACCAACATCCCATCTACGTCTCCCTACACATATAAAGTCATCTATATGATCACCAACAACATCCAAGGGTTCCTTCATAAATCCGTCTGTATGACTACAACCAACCATTTCTTAATCTTTGTGTGCAGGGAGAACAAAAGCTTGGCGGCTTAAACTAGGTCTTCATCATGATGCACTTCATGGGAATCTTCTTTGTCAATGGATTCTTCATCATCTAGGTCGTACTTGTATGTGATCATGGCACACAGAGAATTTACTCTATGACACGTCTCATCAAGATCTTGTGATAGCAAATCGGTAGGACCTTCTTCAAGGATCTCTTCAAGCACCTGACACCCTTGCTTATTAAAGATATTATGATCGATGGTTTCCTCTTCTTCTTCTTTGTGGAACCATTCTCTGAGCAAATATTAATCATCATGGATTTGATATTCAATGAGTTTCGAGACTTCTTTGGGAATCAAGAATGATCAATCTTGGGTTGGGAGGCTCTCTTGGTAACCATATTTCTTTGTCACGACATCACATAGTGACTTGACTTTGAAATAGGCAATGGAAACCTCCCATGCTACATCGTTGGTAGGCTCCCTCTCGTAATTTTGAAGGATATTGTTGTTCTCTTCTCTTCTTTGCACGTAGAACCCAACCAAGAAGTCTTTATTATGGAAGTGCTCTAGTAATTGTTCACAAAACTCATTTTCTTCTTCTATGTTTTCCTTGAGACACTCAAAACTTTATTCATTACTATCCTAAGCCTTTTGTTCCCCAATTGTGTTCTCAATAGGCTTTTGAAAAAATGTTTCCCTCAAGTTTTCAATAGGGTCCAAGGGTAAACCTTGTCCTATAAAGGCATCTTTGAGGTCTTGAATAATATCTTCAAACTTATGAGTTCTAGGGCTCCAATACTCAAGGAATTCTCGGATAAGGATCGTTGAAGAAGTTATACTTTTAGGTTTGCAATAATGTTTGATCTAGTCTTTTTGCTTCTCCTCAAGCAACAAGAGAAATAATCCTACTATCATATCTTCATGTTTTATACCTAGGTATAAAATAAATTCAATAAACTCGACAATATGTGCAATGATCGAAAATGGATCACCATCAAAATTAGGGATACAGTCTAACCATCTCATCTGGCATTTTTTTGGATACCAATAAACAAACTCAACGTCCAAAACTTTGTATGCCTCGTGAAAGCACCACAGAGACATACTTCCATCACTTAGGGTAATACCTCAATGGAATCGCAAGATGAAATTCAAGAAAATCTAATCAAAAGTGAAAAGGGAACTTCCCTCAAATGGATTCGTCGGGTAAGCTATACGTAAAGGCTTTAGGAATAACTTCCCAAATTTCGTTATGGGTCGGAAAGGATTCAAAATCCTCCCTGACAACGACGCCAAAATTTATCGCACGGATTGTAGTTTGGGTAAATCCCAACCCAACCTACAAAGGTGTGACAACTATGAGAGTATCTACCCACTATCACCTTAGATAAACACTCCCCTCACTTTAGTGATGATAAAATCACCACAAAGGGGGAATCTCGGGTGATCCTAGGGGGATTGCGATGGAAGTGAAAAGAGATGAAGGATGCCCCTATAGGTCAAGATCAACAGTGGAAATGACGCTTAAGAATGAGTCCTGTGAAATGGTGAGTGGTTTCCAAAGTAGTGTACCTGCAAAACAGTGTCAAACCTGCCCGAAACAAGACAATATGTGATAATATAAGCCTCAAGATCAATGAGGATGCAACAAGTAACCTTCCAGTCCCAATTTGCAACAATATTGAAATATATATATCAAAAATAAACAAGTTATGATAGTTGCAACATTAACCATAAAATTCAAGTGCAAGATGTTGGAAATAAAGCTAACAATGAGTAGACAATTTTCCAATAATTAGAACAAGACTTTGATAGCAATTTAAGGGCTATTAGTAGGTATTATCAGCAAGATTCGTAACAACTTTATGGTATTTCGACAACAACAAGTTATAGCCACTAAAATAAACAATTAAACCACCCAAAAGACAACATATAACTAGTAGAACAATTAACGAGGCTTACAAGGGATATTTAGTGGTAGAATCGCGAGTAAAGAATGAAAAGAGGATGAGTTTGTTGCAGCCCTATTGGTTGTAGCATAAATTTTATTACAACAATGAGATCACTTGGCTAATGAAGATGCCCTTAGGGTAGTATGTAGCTTAAAACATGTAAAATCTAATTCCAAACTTAAAAAATTCAAACTCCTTGATATCATGTTACTTATGCATAATATTCAATCTCCAATGCAAGTAGAGTAGTGCCTTATCTATTGGGTTATGGGGTCTCTTTTTTATGATCTAGGGTTTATTACTTCTCTAGGGGTGTAATCCTTAGTTTCTCCCTAAAGCAAACAAACATTAGCAAGGTAAATCTACAAGGGTGTAAGCCTTTTTACTCCTTGTAGCAACCTTTGCAAAATAGCCTTTTCAGTGACAATAAAGATAAATCTTGATGGAGGGTGTATGCTCTTATAATCCTCCAGGGGTTTAAAAAAATTTAACCTTAAAACCAAGAAGAAACAAGACATGGGTTGGCCCCTTTCTCTGCAACTTGAATGGTTGTAACAACCCTCCACTCCTGCCACAAAACAACCCCAAAGACTGTTGTTGTGACTGTTTTAATAGCCCACAAAATTGTTGTCCTCCACTTGTATTAGCTCTCACACTTGCCCAGAAATGTCTAGAATTGTCCAGTATACCTCAACCCTCCTAGAACATTCTTATAGACCTCCAAAGCACTCTTTCAATGTCCTCTACTAGATGTTAGAGTCTCCTACACTCAACAACTTCCTATTCTAGGCCCGCGACAACCCTAAATCACTAGGTCGAGCCACTCTAAACCCCTGTGGCTACCTTACTTCACCTGGACAAGGCACCCAAGAATTTGTGACCACCTTCCTTTACTGCGGCTGGGATATTCTTAGGCTGTGGCAGTCTCTCCTAATAGGGATGAGACCTTCCATGGCCTGCTGCCACCTTTCCTAGGCTGGCCAAACCCCTCTTCTATCCTCAACAGACTTGCAACGAGGATAGTAAGGTTGTTGCCCTACTTGGCCCTCCTCCTCCTCTGGGACTTGCCCAAAAAAAATATGAAAACAACATATCCGAGGAAAAAAAACCTCTCTCCATGGCTGGACTTAGGTCACCACACTTATCACTCCAAGAAGAATGTCACAATGAGCTTATGTTTCACTTCTCACATTGATCTCCTTTTGTACAACTCAAAAGGGGTGTGTGAGAATCCCTTAAACAACTCAACATTAAATTAGAATAATTAATTTCTCCTTGTGTGTGTGAAGCCCCAACACAATCCCACAAAGCCCATAAATCCCCAGCTTCATTCTGAGGGAATTTTCACCGAAATGAAAGTGCAATCGAATGACAACGAAGATTCTCACATGCCCGACACCAAGGCCATGTGAGAATACTCGCCTGAAGCTACAAAACATCAACACTCCCTCTTATGAAGGGAGTTATTCTCACCCACTCCAATATCTCTTGGAAGTAACTATATCTCCCATAATGGAAGTAGTTATGTCTCTCGTACTAGATCCACTACCACAACTGCTTTCCAATCCACGTCATTGACTACTCCCTCTGTCACTGACACAAATCCTGATGTATGTCATGGTCGCTTCCTGGAAGACACCCTGCTCCTAGAAGTCTCCTGCTTTTGAGCATCCTTATTAGCCATCTCAACCCATAACACCTTCTTCACAGTCTTGGAAGACTCCTCTCCCCCACATGAAGGTTGAATCTGTATGAATGGTTGACTCTCCCTCTGAGCCTGTTGACTCCCTCTGAAGTCGATCTCCCTCTGAGTTTGCACAACCTTCAGAGCTACCTACTCCCTGTCCATTGTCACTCTACTACTATTGGTCATGGCTCACATAGGCTATCCCTTCTGCCTATACATGTTTCTCTCTTTAACTCCAAGAACATTGTTGTGTCTGAGCTAGATACATGTCCATCCTGGAACAAAGCTGCGTAGCCCTTATCCTCAATTGTTGAGGCTAAGAACACACTCATGGCACCCATAACACATTTTTCACTCACGACGCATCTCCTAAATCTATTTGGAATGACATTGTACTAGATACCTACACCACATGTGTGGTCCTCATACCAGGCTCCATGTACTTACCCGAGTTAGTCTCTATGAAGCTCTTGAACAAAATCCCATGTCCCTGTCGTATGTCAGTGGCTCCCATTATATAAGAACCATGTAGTCCTCCAAGGCAAGCATCCCACTTACCCAGGTCATGACCATCCAATGAACTTCTACTTAAGTCCATCATTCAAGTCACAAAACTCTTTGTGCTGCAACTGAACCTGTGTCCTCTCTCTGAAGCAGTCCCAAGTTGTGATTGGACATTTAGTCTAGTTCATTCTAGACCTTCGCAACTCATCTTTGCAAGTGTCCTTATCCTCCTAGTTCAAATACCCCATACATTGTCGCACCTCGACAATGTGCAACTCTCTGAACCAATGAGGACTCTATCTCATCAAACTACCAAACATCCAAAGCTATATCGTTCGTGCCGAAGCACCCAAGATGCACCCATCACAACTCATTATGACAAGCCATCGAAAGTCCATCCACAAAGTTGGAAACTCGCCACACAACATACTACTATGAACCAAGCTCTTTGCCAATCCACCAAAACTCCCGATCTACCACACCACCAAGTTGCAATAGCCCACAACTCCACATATGAACAGTTTCCTGCATGTTTGCTCAACACTATTGCCATCTTCAACAATCACCATAGCTCCCTCTCAGAGCTACCTCCCTGACACTACTACAACTCCCTCTCAGTGTTGTCACCTATGTAAATAACTTAGATCCATTTTACCTTCTCAGAACCTCAAGCTTTGATACCATGTTATATTTCATAGTGCACCTAGACTAGGTGCAGACACACCTTAGGTTTGGTCTCTGTTCTCAACATAATACACAAAATTACACAAGTTGAACTGTAAACATAAACACATTGATATTCCTAACTACTTAGCACAACGGAAAACAAACCAACAATTGAATCATACACAAATATACAAGAATTCAATGCCCAAAATCACTTCTTCTTAAACCATAACACATGGGCTTCTATACCAGGGACAATGGCCCAATTTTACATAAAGGAAAATACCAAAAATTACTTACAAGACACTATTAAAACCCTCATGGTTTATGTAAAAAGTTTGATGTCTTGAGGCTGAGGGTTAGGGCATCCCTTTCCCCCTCAAACCCTCCTCCGCCTCTGCAACCCTTGCACAAGTTTGGATGAGTCCTTCCAACCTTATCCACTGCCTTTGGCTATTGTTGTTGTAACAATCATTAAGGATGCCCCTACACCTTCTCTCCAAGATGTCCCAAAAGACTATTGTTAGGGTGCTTGTTTCAGCCCCATTTCTATTGTTGTTTACCACAAGGGTTGGCCCCTTTCTCTGCAACTTGAATGGTTGTAAAAACCCTCCACTCCTGCTGCAACAACCCACAAAATTGTTGTCCTCCGCCTATACCAACTCTCACAGTTGACCAGAAATGCCCATAAATGTCTAACAGACCTCAACCCCCTTAAAACAACCCCACAGACCTCCAAATCATTATGTCATTGTCCTATGCTAATTGGAAGAGTCTCTTAGACTCAACAACTACCTATTCTAGACATGCAACAACCCTAGATCACTAGGTCAAGCCACTCTAAACCCATGTGGTTGTCTTCCTTCACCTAGCCAAGTCACCCAAGCAATTGTGGCCACCTTCCTTTGTTGCAGCTTGGGTCTTATTAGGCTATGGAAGCCTCTTCTAGCAGGGATGAACCCTCCCACAACCTACTGCCACCTTTCCTAGGCTGGTCGAACCCCTCTTCTATCCTCAACAGACTTGCAACAAGGATAGTAAGGTTGTTGCCCTACTCAACCCTCATCCTCCTTTGGTACCTACCCAAAACAATCATGAAAACAATAGATCTGAGGCTAAACAACCTCTCTCCATGGTTGGACTAAGGTCGCCACACTTATCACTCCAAGAAGAATGTCACAATGACCTTATGTTTCACTTCTCACATTGATCTCCTTTTATACAACTCAAAAGGGGTGTGTGAGAAGCCCTTAAACAACTCAACATTAAATTAGAATAATTAATTACTCCACGTGGGTGTGAAGCCCCAACACAAGCCCACAAAGCCCATCGACAAGCCCATGAAGTCCCAACTTCATTCCTAGGGAATTTTCACTAAAATGAAAGTGTAATCGGGTATCAACGAAGAATCTTCACATGCCCGACACCAAGGCCATGTGAGAAAACCTGCTTGAAGCTAAAAGACATCAACATTGGAGGAGTACCTATAGAAGCTAGGACTTAGTCTACTTCATCCATGGAATTGGTCTAGGTCTCTGAGTAGCTGTTAATTGTGATCTTGGTATTAAAAACTTCTCTGCACATGGAATCAAACTTTTTTTCCATCACATTCAACTTATGGATAATGGCTTGTTATTGGCTACCTTTCTCCTTCACCACTTGAGTGATGAAGGCCTTATTTAACCAGTAGAGCTCAATGAGTTTGAAAATCTTGGTGTTTTGTGTTTTGGAATAAATAGTTTTTGGGACCCCTTTAAATTCCACCTCGAGTTGTTCCTTGGAAAGTCTTCATCTTTTTTGCTTGATAGATCACCTTAGCTTTGGTTTCCCCAGAAAATCTGCACTGGAAATACACAGTCGCTTTCATGGCTTCCATTTGGGCTCTAGTGATACACTAGGGTGCTCGTTTAGAAGGGGATAACTTGACAGAGGTTGAAGTACCTCTATTCGACCCACATTTGCTAGATTCAAGGTCAAACCCTTTACTAGTAGTCCTCATTGGAGGGGGCTCACCCTTGACAGGATATATAAAGGGTTGACAACTAGGGGGAGGAGCAAGGTACACTAGACTTGGGGATAATGAATAAGGGTAGAGATGCAGATTAACCTTTCTGCTCTGAAAGCGAGTAGGGGAGCCTTCAACTGGGTCTTAAGAATTTTGATGTAAACCAAAGATTGGGCCAACTCCCAAGCATTAAAAGGGTGCAGGTAGAGAGGCCTGAAGGACCGAGCCTACAAAAAATATGATGAGAATAATTGAGTCCATAGATACATGACGATAAAGGCCACAGAGAACTTGGTCTGCAAGTGATAGGGGTATCTAAAAACATAGGCAACAAAAAAATATGTCTATGAGAATTGACTAGGAAAAGGGACA
>JASDQU010309737.1:57629-70925 GCA_032191745.1 Picea mariana
CAAGTGATAACAATGTTGTTATTCTTGTTGATTATATAGATGATCCAATAATCATACATAGTAGTGTAGGTGTTATTAATGAAGTGAAACAAAGATTTAGAAGAAACTTATATAAATGAGTGAGTTAATAATTGGATAGACTTAACTTTTCCAACTAGTTTGAAGAGATAAATTTCTGTTTTGATTTTTTTTTAATTCTTATGATTTAAATCATTTTAATATTTTTTTTAGTGATAGTGAGTATTGTTTAGAATTTCTTTGACATTTAAACCCATAATTGAGGATAGAATTAGAATAGCTATTTTTCATTTTTTTTTTCTTACATGAGTCCATGTCCTTTCTCCCATATCCATCTCTTATTTCAATTTTATTCTCAATCTCGAAGCACAATGCTAGTATGTGTATATATATATATATATATATAGTTTATCCTATTATTGTCTAATTCCAAATGGTAATAAATACCGAGACTTATTAATATGTGACTCACCACATCTCTATAAATTCCATTTACTAGAAATGTTCCAAAGAAATTCATCATAGGAATATTTTCGAGAAACACAGTTTGTTTATGGATCTTCCTACTATTGCTTTGAATTAATCTTGTTGGTACATATCATTCAGAGTAATATGCAAGGAATTGATATATAACATTTTTGATGAGGTTTTGAAAATTCATATTCATTACCAACCCAGATTCAATTTCTTTATTTGTATCTTCAATTTTTGAAAAATTATGAAAATTTTCCATCCAACACTTATTCATGAAACGACAAAATCTTTCAAATTGTATCTTACCAAATTCTAGAATTATAAACTCTTCCCCATTTTATTCTAATCACATTGAAAGTTTTCCTTTAGTTAAAAAATTTATTCAATTATTCTTGAATAATGTTTATAAATCAATTTAACCAAAAAAATTCAAATATATATTCAATATTCATTATATCTTCCATCGAATAAAGCTATAACCACCAAATTTAGAAGAAAATTTCTACATAAATTTACCAAATTTAAGAGAAAAATTCCACATAAAAACGAGGGAATTCACACAATGACCAATCAATCGATCTTTTTTTTGTTTTTGACAAAAACGGATAATGAGTCTTTATTTAAAAATGAATAATGAGTCTTTATTTAAAATCCGATGACAAAGTCACTGAGGTAGTTACAACTGGTTCGCCTTCATGGGCTCTACCCGGCCCCACTGATTACATTACATAATCCTAAAACTTGTAAACCAACTAAAGCTTTAAACTCACAGTATGTGGCGGCTTCTATACAAAATGCTGACATCACAAAGTTATTTATGGAGGTCATGCTTGGCGATCTCTATAGGTCGAACTTCCTTGGGACCTACTTCTGGGGTGGGCCGTGTTCGTTTTTCCAGTTCTTGGTCAATTTTGCCAGTTGCGTCTCTAGTTTGAGGACTCGGGCTCCAAGCTCCTTCTTGGGATCCTTGTGTTCTTGTTGAACCTGTTCCACTGCTTCAGCAAAGGCATTTTTGGTCTTTGTGATTTCTACATCAAGCATGGCAAGCCTTCTCCCAGCCTCGACATCAAATCCCTGAAGGATGATGTCTTGATTTTACACAATCGTTTTGATCCTCTGCATATCCTCCTCCATAGTCTTTGGTCTTTCCTCAATCGACAGTGTGCTTCTTGAGTTAGCCGCCATGCTAAGCCTCCTCTTGTTGGAGAGTTTCCCTCTTCCAATTCTTCTTGGCCTCTCACCCTTCTGCATTGGAATGAGAGCAATGCCTTCAGGGTAGTGGGTTTTTAACCTTGATCGTGGTGTCGTTCCTATTTGGCATGATTTCTTCTAAGTTTGATGATTCAATGCACTCAAGCTGACGTTACCAAGGCCGTGAAGTTCGTGACTTCTCTGAGCCTTCTTCTCCCTTTTGATTACCTTTCCCATCGATTCTACTGCGCATCTTGTCTTTGCGCGTCCCTCCTCTAGACTTTTTTGTCTTTTCTTCAAGCGGTTGCACCTAGTCTTCTCTGATTTGTCTGCTAGTAATTTTGCAATCTCGGGGATTCTGTTGGCCTATGATAGCCCCCCCTTTCCTACTCGGGCCTTACGGGATTGCCAGGTGGGATGAAATTCCGTTTGTTTGGAGTTCTCCTTTGCTCAGGGTGACGCCTTTGTTTGTTTTTGCATCTGCTTGTTCATTCAGATTGCGAAGAATGTGGAACAATTGATAGGCTCTCAACCTTTTGAGTTGATGGTGGATTTTCTCCAGGATATGTTGGAGCTTTGCCTGCTTAACCGAGAGATGGAGAATCAGGGCTTGGATTATCAATCGAGAGTCCCCTATGATCACTAACTCATTAACTTTCCTGCTGATAGCCTAGTTCAACCCTTGCCAGAGAGCGAGTGCTTTTGCTCAGTTGTTGGAGTCTTCTCCCAGCCCCCAAGCATAAGACATTTCTAACTTTCCATCTGGGTCCTGGAGGACCCCTCCTCCTCCTGCCACCCCGGGGTTCCCTTTGGAAGCCCCATCAAAGAACAAAAGATGCTTCTTTCTTTGTCGCTTCCACTCCTCAAAATCCTCCTCCTTCAGTCGGATTTCTCATTTCTCATGCGTTGTTTCTATGCTTGTTTTCTCTGGCTGATCCTTTAGATTGAAACTTTTGATCCACTGCTCCTCTTCCGCTTCCAGGCTTCTCGAATTCTTTACTTTGCTAAAGTAGGGGGCGCTTTCGTCAAAGAGGGCTTTTGTCTTACTTGCCACCTGAGCAGGGTTGCAAGCGATCTCCCTGAAGAGCTTGTTGTTACACTCTAACCAGATTTTCCATAGAATGAATTTTGGAAGCGTGTTCCAGAGGATGTTGAGTTGGGATTTTTTGCCTACCTGGAATGGACAGAGAGATCTCCAATTTCGAAGCAAAGCATTGGTTTCTTAGGGCAGGTTAAGTGTTCCCGATTGTAGACCCAGGACTAGATTCCACACTTCTTTAGCGAATGGGCATTTCAGTAGCAGGTGGTCTGATGTTTCTTCTTCTTGAGTGCAAATGGGACATCTAGAGGGGCCTTCCCACCCTCACCTCCTCAGATTTTCTCCAGTCAATATGCTTCTATGGGCCAGGGTCCATACGAACATGTCAATCTTTGGAATGGACTTGGAATTCCAAATGGCTTTCCAAATTGTAGGATCTGGTGGAACATGGGGAATTGTAGTGAAGCATTTATACCCTGCTATCATAGTGTATTTTCCAAATAGTGAGTCCCATCCCCTCTTGTCCTTTTTTCTCGTTTTTATCAGAAATTTCCCTTGCAGGGAGTCCAACAAAGTATTCCATTCCCCATCAAGCTCTGGCGGTCTATTGTTGGCTTCCCATCTGATCCAGGTTTTGTCCTCATCTTCACACCAGATCGAGATGTCCCACAGATTAACTAATGCCTGGGATCGCATCCAGGCTCTGAGTTGAGTTGTTCCTTCAGTCGAGCTTAATGGAGGGTCGCCCAACACTGAATCCTCCCATATGCTGATATTTTTTCCATTGCCCGGTATTCAGGTGAGGTTGGGCTTGAAGAGTTTCAACACTTTTAGACATAGATTGAATATTGGGGAACCTTTAATCGTTTCTGCAGCCCAGTCCAAGCATTTAGTTCTTTGGTCGTGGAAGTATTTCTTCCATAAATCTTTTTTGCTCCAAGTGGAATTCCCCGTGACAAGCTTCCAGAGCAGCTTGGCTCCTAGAGCCAAATTTTGAGCGTTGATATCTCTTAGATTGAGGCCGCCTTCTGAGATTGGTTTGGTGACTTTCCACCAGCTTATGAGGTGAATTTTGCTACTGTTTTGCTTTCTTCCCTCCCACAAGAACCGTCAGAATAGGGCATTGATTTTCATAATCATGGTGGTAGGGGCTAGCAACATAGAGCTTTGGTAGACCAGGATGCTTGCCAAGACCGCCTTTATGAGAACCACTTTACCTGCCAGGTTTAGTCATTTTGCAACATAAAAATTTTCGTTATGTTATATATATAACTGTATACATAGGCGAATAACCATCCATCTCCACATTAGCCCAGGAATAATAGAGAAAAAATATCACCAGTACCAACACACAGGTTGTACGAAATATGGCGTAAATATCATCAAGGTCCCAAATCTGTCCCCACATAATAAAAAACAAACTTCAAAAATAAGAACCCAAAAACAACATCTATCTCTAATGTATTAGACAGATTCATCCAAAAGGATTATAACTTTCACCAAAAGTGATCTAATAGAGGTTTAAGAACAAGGTGGGGCCCTCATTTCCTTCTTCCCACTGGTTAAATGATATATTTCCTTCATGCATCTGGAGAGCCTTCTTGGATAGAATGTTTGCCTCCTTGTTAAATTCTCTGTAAATGTGAGAGTAGCTGATAGTTCTGAACGTTTTACCGAGATCTCTGATTCTATCCTTCCAACAATCCAAAGAGATTACTTGCAACTTCCCTTTGTAGTTCAACCAGTCAATG
The DNA here is from genome assembly GCA_032191745.1 of Picea mariana. Classification (NCBI taxonomy): domain Eukaryota; kingdom Viridiplantae; phylum Streptophyta; class Pinopsida; order Pinales; family Pinaceae; genus Picea; species Picea mariana. The sequence continues at coordinate 62,103 of JASDQU010309737.1, forward strand.
ATAATTCTGGAGTCTCCAAAAACTTGAAGATATGAGATGTGCAATCGAGATGCCATAATTAGGGTTGCCCAAACTCCCAATAGTTCTACCCTAGTATTTATGCCTCAACCACAGTTGAAAGTCCACTTAAAGATTGTATGTTCATTGATCCTAAGCACCCCTCCAGCGCCACTTTGTTGACCATTTGTTTGTGTTGCTATGTCAAACCAACCTGCTGTAAAAATCTCTTTGGATAAAGACATAATGGATCTAGTAGTTGACACTTTTTGATTATCAATATGTTTGTCAACTCCTCCAAGTGACTTGCAAGTAATCAAACAGATAGAAGGTCTTCCATTTTCAAATAATACTTTGTTACGTTCCAACCACACATGCCAACTAATAATAGAGGGCATAGTAGGGTACATGGAAACCTGCTTGATCCAGCTTTCATAGCAATCATTCAGTGTAGATCCCTCCCATACATTCCTTAAATTTAGATCTTTTTTAATCCTGAGCCACACTTGTTGAGTAAAATAGCAGTTGACTAGCAGATGCTTAACTGTCTCGGACTTCTTTAAACATAAAGGGCATATACTAGGCCCAATCCAACCTTTACATTGTAAATTATCCCAAGTAAGTATTTTGTTTTCCACAGATAACCAGGTGAATAATTTTATTTTTAGTGCAAAGTCCCAGGTCCACAAAATTTTCCACCAACTGCCAATGGGATGGTGCTAAAGTTTTGATGCTAAGGCACAATAAACATTTTTGACAGAAAGAGTGCCCGAATTGTCACCCCTGATCCATTTTATCTCATCAGGTCTGTCCTGTAACTGTACCCAGGAGCCAATCAGAGCCTTGTAGAAAATGTCCCATTCTTTTGCCAGATCTCCCATGAGACCAAGGTCGACACTTTCTTTCCATTGAGAGTAGATAGTTCCCGACCGAATAGATCCTCTAGCCTGATAAAGATAGAAAATGTTTCTTTGTTTTAATGAAGCTAAGAGTTCTTGAGATAGAAGAGAGGTGCTTCCCATACCCAGAATTATATCCTTGCCAATTAAAAACAGAATGTCCAGAACTAGGGCTCCAACTCAGCCAATGAGTTAAAAGATGTAAAGACTTTAATAAATTTCCCCAGGTCTGAGAAGCATATGTCGATCTTTGAGTGGTCGGTCTTAGCCATATAGACACCAAGCAGTAAGGAAGATATTAATCTTTTATGACCCTATGCCAAATGCCATCCTTCATCAACACTCACCATAGAGTGTTAGCCGCCAACGATCTATTAAAAAGAAAAATGTTCCTTAAACCCCATCCGCCAAAATGCTTAGGTTTTGCAATGTTCTCCCATCTACAAATTTGATAATGTGGTTTATCACTGCTACCCGACCAAAGTAAAGTGAAAACTAATTATCTGATCCTACTAAGAACAGAATCTGGGATACTAGCCAATGCCATCCAATAAACGGGTTGGCACTCAAGCATTGCTTTAATGAGCACATAACAACCACCTAGGGATAACCATCGATTGCACCAATGACCAATCCTTTTTTCAAACTTTGCAATTAACCAACGCCAATATTCAGCCTTATAATTATCAGGCTTGAGAAAGTAGCCAAGATATCTAAATCCTTCAGAAAGGTCAACAAAGTTGTAAGGGAAGATTTCCTTGAAATGGTTTAATACCTCCCCTTGAATTCCAAAATGAGGAAAAGTTGACTTTAGCAGGTTTACCATCATGCTCGTCGCTCTGTAGAAGATTTTAATAATATCGTCGATCTCCTTCCATTATTGAATCGAAGCCCTGGTCATAATGAGTACATCGTCCACAAAAAAAAGATGGAGAATCTTGATTAATCTGGAGACCTTGACTCCCATCATCTTCCCTTCAACATGTCCTTTCTTTAGTAGTAGGTTGAATCCTTCCATCACTATAATAAATAATAGAGGAGATAAAGGACAACCTTGTCTTAAACTCCTTCCACTCTGAAAAAAAGGAGTTGTCTCCCCATTTATTAAGACTGCATATGAAGCAGTGACCACACAACTCATTATCCAATTGGTGGTCGGATGGCCAAATCCTGTTTGAAGTAAGGTTAATCTTAAAAAGCCCCAATTAATACAGTCATAAGCCTTCTTTAGATCAATATTCAATATCAATGCCTTTAATTTTTCAACTTGATGTTGTGTAAACATTCATGTGTAGTGCCAATGGCATCCAGAATATGTCTTCCCTTTAGAAACCCCAATTGCTCTCTAGAAAGATGATCCAATAGCCAACTGGATCAATTGGCTATTGGAACAAAAGAGTCGGAGAGAGTATATGTTTAATCCTATTTGAAATGATCTTTGCAATAGTTTTATAACACATATTACACAGGGCTATAGGTCTAAAGTCACCAAACGAAGAAGGTTTGTCGACTTTTGGAATAAGGGCCAGAAAAGTTGAGTTTAAGGATTGTATCACCTCACCTCTTCGCCTGGAATCCTCAACCACCTCCAACAAATTACCCCCTTCCAAGCCGAAAAAGGAAATAAAGAATTCGATCGTCCATCCATCAGGTCCCAAGCTCTTGTCCTTGGCAAAGCCTTTAAGGACATCATGTAATTCCTCCTTGGTACAGGGTTTTTAAAGAAACTATGTATCCTCCTCATCAACTAAGCAAGGAAAGAACATGATTGTGTAGACCTGATCAATAATAGTGTTTTGACACAAGTCCTCAAAGAAGCTTTTGAAATGTCTGGTTGCCTCTTTTTTAAGTGCCTCTTATCTAGAATGGACTAGGTCGTTCTTGTCCAGGATCTCCCAAATATGTTTACTATTCCATCTATGACTAGCGAACTGATGGAAACATTTCGTATTTTGGTCTCCACTTTTAATCCAGATCTCTCTGCTCCACTGTCTCCAAAGTTCCTCTTCTGCCTGGAGATGGTTATTTCGCTCTTCCTATAGAGACTTTATATGAAGATCTACTTCTGACCTCATCAGTCCCCGAGTTTTCTCATGATAATAGGCCTGGAGATCCTCCTCAAGCTTATCTAATTTTATGTGTTTCTGGAAACTTTGCTCTTTTCCCACAATTTTACTCGATGTTTTAATAGTTTCAATTTCCATACTAATCTTCGTTGAGCCCTAGATTCTTGCAAGAAAAGTTGATCGTCCCAAACTTCTTGCACTATAAGAGTGAAATCATCTTCTCTTAGCCACATCAGGTTTAATTTGAAAGGGTAGGTTGTAGTATGATAGTTGTTTTCTAGTTGTAGGAGAACATGAGCATGGTCTGATAGGTAAAGGTAGGAAACCCAGGACCTATGTCTACCAACAATGGAAAAGAGGTCTCCAGACAAATAAACCCGATCCAATCTTTTAGAAATTCCTTCACATCTGAATCTACCATTTCACCAAGTGGGGATAACTTCATCAGGTAATATGTCGACAAGCCTATTTTCCCGAGAAATGTCTTTAAAATACCCTGTCAACGAATCCAAATGTGTTGTGTCACCCCAAAACTCGCGAGCATTGACTGTAAAATTTAAATCCCCTGCTACAATCATATTTTTGTAGGTTAACATACCCCTATTGTCCACCTTGTCCCAACAAGTTTTTCTCTTTGAACATGGTCCATAAACGTTCAAAAGTGAAAGCGACCTTTTATCCTTTAAACAAGTACCTGTCATAAAAATACCACCACAACTTAAAAAAGGAGCAAGATCAAACTTGTTAGGATCCCAAGTCACCAGAAGTCCCCCAGACTTGCCAACAGAGCTAACAACACATGACAACCAGGCAGGTCGAAAAGTGTTCATGAAGAGTCTGGCCTTCTTCTCATCTACCAAAGTTTCTTGTAGGAAAATAATATCTGGATTAGTTCTAGTAAGCAATCTACGAAGGGAAGCATATTTCAGGGTCCCTCCCACCCCCCTGATGTTTAAGGAGAGAAGAATCATGATTTTTCCCTGGCTAGGGATTTCATGCCTCTACGCACCCCATTATCAGAGATGTTGGAAGTTTGCAGAGCATGAGTGGTAGAGCAAGTTCCTTCTTTCCTATGAGCACTCCTGGTTTTTATTGGGGAGATCTCAAAACCAAAACCTCTTGACCAGGCGAAATCCTTCCTTGTTTCATCCCCAATACTTTCCACCAACCCAGTATCACCACTAGCCCCTTCTCTTCTATCAACAATCCTCCCCTGGTATGTGGGAATTGGTGTAGGGCTCGTGGTCTCTCTGTAAGATGGAACCAGGGTATCCAGTACCGCTCCTAATGAGCTATCTCCATACTCGGGCTCCCTAAAGCCTGGATTTATGCAACTTTCCCCCACAGGCTCACATGAAATTCCCCCTTCTCCCTGAGGCTCCGTAGCTGGAGTAGTAGTGGTCAGAACCTCCCCCCACCCGGGTAAGATGAGTCTACCCCAAGTGTATTTAACCCCTCCCGAGCCAACACAGTTCTGTCACCAGAGAGGGTAGTAGGAGAGGTGTCAACTTCCAAAATGTTGGAAGGATCTAGAGAGTTACGTTCCCAAGCCGATAAGGAATAATGAAAAAGAGAAGGACAATGTGATTTTAACTTACCCGTTACAATGTCTATAGGCACAGTTGGTCTAGCCTCCTCCACTGCTGTATTGTAAGCTCCTTTCTCATAAGATTCCACCCCTAGAGAAACATCGTGATTCGCCTTTCCGAGCATGGAGGCTTATGATTTCTCCTCCTCCACAAAACCCTAACATTCCCTTCTTAGGTGACCAGTCCTTCGATAGAAAGAACATCTGAATGGGACTCCTAGATAGCCCAGTCTTTGACCCAGTAAATGCCCCCTCCAGTGTATCTCTAAAGCCTCTAATAAACCAATATGAATATCAATTTCCACTAAAACCTTACCCATTGGCTTATCAGGCGCCTTTAAGGATTGTTCATCTACTCTAATGAAGCAACCAAGCTCATTTCCAATGATTTCCAGAGCCTTAGCATTCCAGAGTTGTAAAGGCAGCCCAGGTAAAAGTACCCATAGGTGGCAGAACTTGAAGTATTCAGTTGTTGGATCAAAACATACTCTCCAATGCTTAGCATCAAACTACTGCCATTAATAACCCACAACTTGTCTAACACTGCCAGGGTATCTTCTGGAGATTTGAAGAGAAACTCGAACCATCCCCTCGACATTGTCAATACTTTTGGTTTGTCCCCCAGTAAGGGAGCCCACGTGGAAAGCACCCAATCTGGTATGGATTGTGTACACAAGGAGTGATAGGAGAGACACCCCACCAGCGCACAAAGGGCCAAGTTACATGTCTCCTCCAATCCGATATCAGCACCCAGAACCATCCTGCGCTTTGTCCGATTTGGTTTCCATGGTTTTAATCGTGAGCTTTTCCACCCTGTGCTATGTGGAATCTCCCTCTCGAGTTTTTAAGATGTAATGGCCTCCCTGTGCGTTCCTGTCCACCCGCAGAAAGCACTGTTGCATCGTTCTGTCTAGGAGTAGATCCTTCAGGTAAAGGCACAGTGGATCCCATGATAATAGGTACATACTCGTCTCTAACAACAGGAGGAGGCTTTGAGAAATGCTCTACAATAGACAAATTTGATAAATTAATTTCGGTACCAACACTCGACTCATCGACCGAGACAAACAGACCGCCTCTGTTCCAGAGAGCCTCGTCAGCCACACCCATGAGTGCGCTAACCTCAGCTTCCATCCGGAAGCTTCTCAAACCTGTATATCCCTGCCACCTAACAGTCCTGCTACCCTTCACTAAGGTCAGTCACACACAACCCACGAAAAATGGATAACAATAAAGGAAGAGTTTAAGACAACAGTTCTCAGGGGTAACACCCATCACTTCACTGTGTGTAAGTACTTGTAGGTAAATAAAGATCCCAACTAATTACCACCACTCAACAAGCACTACACACTGCCTATACTAAAGTAATAGAGCTTCCGCCTAAAACAAAGCTACCATCCATTACTACTTCTCTTCTAAAAAAACGAAACAAAGCATCCACCATAGATATAACTACATGCTAAGATACAGAGGACCGCCAAAAAATTTGCCCCTAACCCCTGAACCAACTAAAAGGGCCTCTATGTCTACCATTGTAGAGCCCAAGCACCTACACTTACCCCATTCCTCTATGTCCATTATTGCAGAGCCGTTCCTTCCTAACCCATATCCGACGATCCTAAGACTTACATCCGCACAACTATCACATTGAAAGTTTTCCATAAGTTAAAAAGTTTATTCAATTATTCTTGAATAATATCTATAAATCAATTTAACAAAAAAAATTTCAAATATATATTCAACATTCACTACTGTATCTTCCATCAAAAAAATTCAAATATATATTCAACATTCACTGTATCTTCCATCAAATAAAACTATAATCAACAAATTTTAAAGAAAATTTCTACATAAATTTACCAAATTTAAGCGAAAAATTCCACATAAAAACGATGGAATTCACACAATGACCAATCGATCGATCGATCTTATTATTAATATCCGGCGATCCTAAGACTTACATCCGCGGGACTTTCATATCATAGGAAAGTCATAGATTGGGGAAGGTTCTTTAAAGTTTGAATGGATATATAGTATCTAGAGGCTAAGTGCCCCCCTTAAATTCAAAACTAAATAACTACCCAGTGAGCCCTAACAGTAACAAAAATGGCGAATGCAGTCGGAGGATCAAGGGCAGTGGACAACCTTGAGCAGCTCTTTGTTAAAGCTAACAATGATCTAACGGTAAGCCTCACTTCTCTACTGTTATACCATACGATGTTATGTTATGTAAGGGTAAATTGCCATATCAGAGTGTCGAATGTTGAGGTAAGTTTCTGCAGAATATCAGCCTAAACACTTCAATTATCCCGTGGCATTTGCCTAATAAGACTGATAGTAGGTATACTGGAGCATAGAGCATGGTTGTTAAACTGATAACGTTTTCCTAGTCTGATAGACTTCCATGGTCTGATATGGCACCGTTGTTTTGATATTTTTTCGAGAAATGCCAGAAAATGGCACTTTCCATTCTCTGATTTTCGGTGTTGGAGAGGGTCGCTGGTCGCCTGAACCATAACGATTGAAACTGCATGAGTGTTCAGTGAGGGCCTCTCAAGCCATGTCGTGAATGTGGGTCTCTAATAAACACGGAGTTATGTTAAAGGTCTGACCTTCATCAAGTAAAAATACAGAATTTTTTTGATTTTTTTGTTGGGAAGTGGCTCTTGTTGACGAAATGGTTCTACCTTAAGCTTAGATACCATGCTTGATGGCTATTCTATTTTCCAAATTCACTGGCAAAAAAAATATTATTGATATGGGTGTTGGTCTGGTAAATTTATTGATGTGGGTGTTGGTCTGGTAAATATCTCTTTGTTAACAATGTGGGCTCCACCTTCAGCATATATGCCACGACCAAATAGTCTCAATTTCACTAAATTTGCCCCAGATTTGCAACTAGCCTCATCTGTGGGCTGTCAAGATTGTCGTGACTTCCACTTGGTCTTGTATGTGGTAGTTATCTCTGATGGTTGCATTAATGCGATAACACGTCCTTGAGATTAAACTGGCTTCTTCTTATCACGATGAGGCTATCGAGCCTAAATTTAGCATTCGGGAAACCATTAGTTACATTCAATGCAAGTGGGGATTATCTCTTCTGCCAAAGTTGCCTAGGATTTTCAGCTGGCCTTAACCACTGTTGCATGTCCACAAGTGTGAGCGCAAGCACTAGCATGTCACTTGGTAGGGCTTGAACCCTGGTATCAGCACAAAAAAGTTCTTTGATTTGACTGCCACGTGCCTAACAGAATTTTTTTCTGGATGAGTTAGAAAGCTTGTGTCAGACAATTATATGGTTCTGACCATGATCAAAATTAGAATTATATTATCTGGTTGCTTTTCAGTTTTGACACTTCTTGGAAAATTAACTTAGCTCCATTACGATGGAACTAAGTAAAACAAGTACTGCTTTTCATATTGCAATTCCTGATCTATATCATAAATTTTGTATTCTCGTTAAGATCAGAAAATATTAAAATACCGAACAGCCCTTTTGGTTCTTATTGAAAATTTCTGGCCCTGGATTCATATAAAGAAATTACAATGTCAACACCAATTGAGATGTTTGAAGGAAGAAAGGAAGCTGGTCAATACAAAGGGAAAACATGTTAGTAGGTCAGGCGACAGCTTGTTTAATGACTCAAATTTTTCGGTACCTGTATGATGCAGGCTGTGCAGCATAAACTGGAAATAGAATCAGAGCAGAGGTATCCAGGTAAGGTGAGTTGTTCATTCTTTACTCTGTCATTATCTCTTAAATAACACAGTACTTGTGATAAATGACAATGTAGTCTGCTTCAATGCATACCTTCTCTCTCTCTCTTCAATGTTTTGTTGGCAACATTTTGAACATATCTAATCTTGTAGTGTTTGTTCTCACAAATTGTTAATCTAAGAGCTGCTTCACACAGGTGGCAGGCTTATATGTCCAAGGAATTGTATTTAGTATTCAAAGAGATTAAATGGAGATAACCACTTACAAAATTTTTAAAGCAGTTCATCAGCTATCTTTAATAAAAAGAGCAAAAAGCACACATTTAAGTCAATTTTAGTTTGATTTGTCTAAACTGAAATGGCCAACTGAATCCAGTACAAAGCAGTAAGTAAACTGGACAAGCTTTATTTTAATTTCATGAGGAGTGGGATGTGATCGTTAGTCCAGTTAACTGCACAGAAGTATATTGTTTAGTTGAGAGATAGCAGGTAGTCGTTATCCCAAATGCAGTTTTAATCAGCAAATTGTCAAGCCAAATGTCACCGACGTTACCAA
>JASDQU010309737.1:71137-83460 GCA_032191745.1 Picea mariana
CCCAAGCAAGTATTTTGTTTTCCACATATAACCAGATGCATAATTTTATTTTTGGTGCAAAGTCCTAGGTCCACAAAATTCTCCACCAACCGCCAATGCGCTGGTGCCAAAGTTTTGATGCTAAGGCACAATAAACATTTTTGACAGAAAGAGTGCTCGAATTGTCACCCCTGATCCATCTTAGCTCATCAGGTCTATCCTGTAACTGTACCCAGGAGCCAATCATAGCCCTGTAGAAAATGTCCCATTCTTTTGCCAGATCTCCCATGAGACCAAGGTCGACACTTTCTTTCCATTGAGAGAAGATAGTTCCCAATCGAATAGATCCTCTAGCCTAATAAAGATAGAAAATGTTTCTCTGTTTTAATGAAGCTAAGAGTTCTTGGGATAGAAGAGAGGTGCTTCACATACCCAGAATTATATCCTTGCCAATTAAAAACAGAATGTCCAGAACTAGGGCTCCAACTCAGCCAATGAGTTAAAAGATGTAAAGACTTTAATAAATTTCCCCAAGTTTGAGAAGCATATGTCGATCTTTGAGTGGTCGGTCTTAGCCATATAGACACCGAGCAGTAAGGAAGATATTTATCTTTTATGACCCTATGCCAAATGCCATCCTTCATCAACACTCGCCACAGAGTGTTAGCCGCCAACGATCTATTAAAAAGAAAAATGTTCCTTAAACCCCATCCGCCAAAATGCTTAGGTTTTGCAATGTTCTCCCATCTACAAATTTGATAATGTTGTTTATCACTGCTACCTGACCAAAGTAAAGTGAAAACTAATTATCTGATCCCACTGAGAACAAAATTTGGGATACTAGCCAATGCCATCCAATAAATGGGCTGGCACTCAAGCATTGCTTTAATGAGCACATAACGACCACCTAGGGATAACCATCGATTGCACCAATGACCAATCCTTTTTTCAAACTTTGCGACTAACCAACGCCAATATTCAACCTTATAATTATCAGGCTTGAGAAAGTAGCCAAGATATCTAAATCCTTAAGAAAGGTCAACAAAGTTGTAAAGGAAGATTTCCTTGAAATTGTTTAATACCTCCCCTTGAATTCCAAAATGAGGAAAAGTTGACTTTAGCAGGTTTACCATCATGCTCGTCGCTCTGCAAAAGATTTTAATAATATCATCAATCTCCTTCCATTCTTGAATCGAAGCCCTGGTCATAATGAGTACATCATCCACAAAAAAAAGATGGAGAATCTTGATTAATCTGGAGACCTTGACTCCCATCAACTTCCCTTCAACATGTCCTTTCTTTAGTAGTAGGTTGAATCCTTCCATCACCATAATAAACAATAGAGGAGATAAAGGACAACCTTGTCTTAAACCCCTGCCACTTTGAAAAAAAGGAGTTGTCTCCCCGTTTATTAAGACTGCATATGAAGCAGTGACCACACAACTCATTATCCAATTGGTGGTCGGATGGCCAAATCCTGTTTGAAGTAAGGTCAATCTTAAAAAGCCCCAATTAATACAGTCATAAGCCTTCTTTAGTTCAAGCTTCAATATCAATGCCTTTAATTTTTCAACTTGATGTTGTGTAAACATTCATGTGTAGTGGCAATGGCATCCAGAATATGTCTTCCCTTTAGAAACCCCAATTGCTCTCTAGAAAGATGATCCAATAGCCAACTGGATCAATTGGCTATTAGATCAAAAGAGTTTGAGAGAGTATATGTTTAATCCTATTTGCAATGATCTTTGCAATAGTTTTATAACACATATTACATAGAGCTATAGGTCTAAAGTCACCAAATGAAGAATGTTTGTTGAATTTTGGAATAAGGGCCAGAAAAGTTGAGTTTAAGGATTGTATCACCTCACCTCTTCGCTTGGAATCCTCAACCACCTCCAACAAATCACCCCCTTCCAAGTCGAAAAAGGAAATGAAGAATTCGACCATCCATCCATCAGGTCCCAGGCTCTTGTCCTTGGCAAAGCCTTTAAGGAAATCACGTAATTCCTCCTTGGTACAAGGTTTTTCAAGAAACTATGTATCCTCCTCATCAACTAAGCGAGGAAAGAACATGATTATGTAGACCTGATCAATAATAGTGTTTTGACCCGAGTCCTCAAAGAAACTTTTGAAATGTCTGGTTGCCTCTTTTTTAAGTGCCTCTTATCCAGAATGGACTAGGTCGTTCTCGTCCAGGATCTCCCAAATATGTTTACTATTCCATCTATGACTAGCGAACTGATGGAAAAATTTCGTATTTTGGTCTCCACTTTTATTTCAGATCTCTTTACTCCACTGTCTCCAAAGTTCCTCTTCTACCTGGAGATGGTTATTTCGCTCTTCCTCTAGAGACTTTATATGAAGATCTACTTCTGACCTCATCAGTCCCCGAGTTTTCTCATGATAATAGGCCCGGAGATCCTCCTCAAGCTTATCTAATTTTATGTGTTTCTGGAAACTTTGCTCTTTTCCCACAATTTTACTAGATGTTTTAATAGTTTCAATTTCCATACTAATCTTCACTGAGCCCCAGATTCTTGCAAGAAAAGTTGATCGTCCCAAACTTCTTGTACTATAAGAGTGAAATTATCTTCTCTCAGCCACATCATGTTTAATTTGAAAGGGTAGGTTGTAGTATGATAGTTGTTTTCTAGTTGTAGGAGAACATGAGCATGGTCTGATAGGTAAAGGTAGGAAACCCAGGACCTGTGTCTACCAACAATGGAAAAGAGGTCTCCAGACAATTAAACCCGGTCCAATCTTTTAGAAATTCCTTCATATCTGAATCTACCATTTCGCCAAGTGGGGATAACTTCATCAGGTAATATGTCGACAAGCCTATTTTCCTGAAAAATGTCTTTAAAATATCCTGCCAACGAATCCAAATGTGTTGTGTCACCCCAAAATTCGCGAGCATTGACTGTAAAATTTAAATCCCCTGCTACAATCAGGTTTTTGTAGGCTAACATACCCCTATTGTCCACCTTGTCCCAAAAAGTTTTTCTCTTTGAACATGGTCCATAAACGTTCAAAAGTGAAAGCGACCTTTTATCCTCTAAACAAGTACCTGTCATAAAAATACCACCACAACTTAAAAAAGGAGCAAGATCAAACCTGTTAGGATCCCATGTCACCATAAGTCCCCCATACTTGCCAACAGAGCTAACAACACATGACAACCAGGCAGGTCGAAAAGTGTTCATGAAGAGTCTGGCCTTCTTCTCATCTACCAAAGTTTCTTGTAGGAAAATAATATCTAGATTAGTTCTAGTAAGCAGTCTACGAAGGGAAGCATATTTCAGAGTCTCTCCCACCCCCCTAATGTTTAAGGAGAGAAGAATCATGATTTTTCCCTGGCTAGAGGTTTCATGCCTCTACGCGCTCCATTATCAGAGATGTTGGAAGTTTGCAGAGTAGGAGTGGTAGAGCAAGTTCCTTCTTTCCTATGAGCACTCCTGGTTTTTATTGGGGAGATCTCAAAACCAAAACCTCTCGACCAGGCGAAATCCTTCCTTGTTTCATCCCCAATACTTTCCACCAACCCAGTATCACCGCTAACCCCTTCTCTTCTATCAACAGTCCTCCCCTGGTATGTGGGAATTGGTGTAGGGCTCGTGGTTTCTCTATAAGATGGAACCAGGGTATCCAGTACCGCTCCTAATGAGTTATCTCCATACTCAGGCTCCCTAAAGCCTAGATTTATGCAACTTTCCCCCACAGACTCACATGAAATTCCCCCTTCTCCCCGAGTCTCCATAGCTGGAGTAGTAGTGGTCAGAACCTCCCCCCACCTGGGTAAGATGAGTCTACCCCAAGTGTATTTAACCCCTCCTGGGCCGACACGGTTCTATCACCAGAGAGGGTAGCAAGAGAGGTGTCAACTTCCAAAACGTTGGAAGAATCCAGAGAGTCACGTTCCCAAGTCGATAAGGAATAATAAAGAGAAGGACAATGTGATTTTAACTTACCCGCTACAGTGTCTATAGGCACAGTCGATCTAGCCTCTTCCGCTGCTGTATTGTAAGCTCCTTTCTCATAAGAGTCCACCCCTAGAGAAACATCGTGATTCACCTTTTTGAGCATGGAGGCTTATGATTCCTCCTCCTCCACAAAACCCTAACATTCCCTTCTTAGGTGACCAATCCTTCGACATAAAGAACATCTGAATGGGACTCCTAGATAGTCCAGTCTTTGACCCAGTAAATGCCCCCTCCAGTGTATCTCTAAAGCCTCTAATAAACCAATATGAATATCAATTTCCACTAAAACCTTACCCATTGTCTTATCATGCGCCTTTAAGGATTGTTCATCTACTCTAATGAAGCGACCAAGCTCATTTCCAATGACTTCCAGAGCCTTAGCATTCCAGAGTTGTAAAGGCAGCCCAGGTAAAAGTACCCAGAGGTGGCAAAACTTGAAGTATTCAGTTGTTGGATCAAAACATACTCTCCAATGCTTTAGCATTAGACTACTGCCATCAATAACCCACAACTTGTCTAACACTGCCAGGGTATCTTCTGGAGATTTGAAGAGAAACCCGAACCATCCCCTCGACATTGTCAATACTTTTCATTTGTCCCCCAACAAGGGAGCCCACGTGGAAAGCACCCAATCTGGTATGGATTTTGTACATAAGGAGTGATAGGAGAGACACCCCACTAGTGCACAAAGGGCCAAGTTACATGTCTCCTCCAATCCGATATCAACACCCATAACCATCCTGCGCTTCGTCTGATTTGGTTTCCATGGTTTTAACCGTGAGCCTTTTCCACCCTGTGCTCTGTGTAATCTCCCTCCCGAGTTTTTAAGATGTAATGGCCTCCCTGTGCGTTCCTGTCCCCCGCAGAAAGCACTGTTGCATCATTCTGTCTAGGAGTAGATCCTTCAGGTAAAGGTACAGTAGATCCCATGATAATAGGTACATACTCGTCTCTAACAACAGGAGGAGGCTTTGAGAAATGCTCTACAATAGGCAAATTTGATAAATTAATTTCGGTACCAACACTCAACTCATCGACCAGGGCAAACAGACCGCCTCTGTTCCAGAGAGCCTCGTTAGCCACACCCATGAGTGCGATGACCTCAGCGTCCATCCAGAAGCTTCTCAAACCTGTATATCCCTGCCACCTAACAATCCTGCTACCCTTCACTAAGGTCAACCATACACAACCCACGAAAAATGGATAACAATAAAGGAAGAGTTTAAGACAACAGTTCTCAGGGGTAACACCCGTCACTTCACTGTGTGTAAGTACCTGTAGGTAAATAAAGATCCCAACTAATTACCGCCACTCAACAAGCACTACAGGTTGCCTATACTAAAGTAACAGAGCTTCCGCCTAAAACAAAGCTACCATCCATTGCTACTTCTCTTCTAAAAAAAGGAAACAGAGCATCCACCATAGATATAACTACATGCTAAGATACAGAGGACCGCCAAAAAATTTGCCCCTAATCCCTGAACCAACTAAAAGGGCCTCTATGTCTGCCATTGTAGAGCCCAAGCACCTGCACTTACCCCATTCCTCTATGTCCGTTATTGTAGAGCCGTTCCTTCCTAACCCATATCCGACGATCCTAAGACTTACATCCGTCCGACTATCACATTGAAAGTTTTCCATAAGTTAAAAAAGTTTATTCAATTATTCTTGAATAATATCTATAAATCAATTTAACAAAAAAAATTTCAAATATATATTCAACATTCACTATTTCTTTCATAAAAAAATTCAAATATATATTCAACATTCACTGTATCTTCCATCAAATAAAACTATAATCACCAAATTTTAAAGAAAATTTCTACATAAATTTACCAAATTTAAGCGAAAAATTCCACATAAAAACGATGGAATTCACACAATGACCAATCGATCGATCGATCTTATTATTAATATCCGGCGATCCTAAGACTTACATCCGCGGGACTTTCATATCATAAGAAAGTCATAGATTGGGGAAGGTTCTTTAAAGTTTGAATGAATATATAGTATCTAGAGGCTAATGCCCCCCTTAAATTCAAAACTAAATAACTACCCAGGGAGCCCTAACAGTAACAAAAATGGCGAATGCAGTCGGAGGATCAAGGGCAGTGGACAACCTTGAGCAGCTCTTTGTTAAAGCTAACAATGATCTAACGGTAAGCCTCACTTCTCTACTGTTATACCATACGATGTTATGTTATGTAAGGGTAAATTGCCATATCAGAGTGTCGAATGTTGAGGTAAGTTTCTGCAGAATATCAGCCTAAACACTTCAATTATCCCGTGGCATTTGCCTAATAAGACTGATAGTAGGTATACTGGAGCATAGAGCATGGTTGTTAAACTGATAACGTTTTCCTAGTCTGATAGACTTCCATGGTCTGATATGGCACCGTTGTTTTGATATTTTTTCGAGAAATGCCAGAAAATGGCACTTTCCATTCTCTGATTTTCGGTGTTGGAGAGGGTCGCTGGTCGCCTGAACCATAACGATTGAAACTGCATGAGTGTTCAGTGAGGGCCTCTCAAGCCATGTCGTGAATGTGGGTCTCTAATAAACACGGAGTTATGTTAAAGGTCTGACCTTCATCAAGTAAAAATACAGAATTTTTTTGATTTTTTTGTTGGGAAGTGGCTCTTGTTGACGAAATGGTTCTACCTTAAGCTTAGATACCATGCTTGATGGCTATTCTATTTTCCAAATTCACTGGCAAAAAAAATATTATTGATATGGGTGTTGGTCTGGTAAATTTATTGATGTGGGTGTTGGTCTGGTAAATATCTCTTTGTTAACAATGTGGGCTCCACCTTCAGCATATATGCCACGACCAAATAGTCTCAATTTCACTAAATTTGCCCCAGATTTGCAACTAGCCTCATCTGTGGGCTGTCAAGATTGTCGTGACTTCCACTTGGTCTTGTATGTGGTAGTTATCTCTGATGGTTGCATTAATGCGATAACACGTCCTTGAGATTAAACTGGCTTCTTCTTATCACGATGAGGCTATCGAGCCTAAATTTAGCATTCGGGAAACCATTAGTTACATTCAATGCAAGTGGGGATTATCTCTTCTGCCAAAGTTGCCTAGGATTTTCAGCTGGCCTTAACCACTGTTGCATGTCCACAAGTGTGAGCGCAAGCACTAGCATGTCACTTGGTAGGGCTTGAACCCTGGTATCAGCACAAAAAAGTTCTTTGATTTGACTGCCACGTGCCTAACAGAATTTTTTTCTGGATGAGTTAGAAAGCTTGTGTCAGACAATTATATGGTTCTGACCATGATCAAAATTAGAATTATATTATCTGGTTGCTTTTCAGTTTTGACACTTCTTGGAAAATTAACTTAGCTCCATTACGATGGAACTAAGTAAAACAAGTACTGCTTTTCATATTGCAATTCCTGATCTATATCATAAATTTTGTATTCTCGTTAAGATCAGAAAATATTAAAATACCGAACAGCCCTTTTGGTTCTTATTGAAAATTTCTGGCCCTGGATTCATATAAAGAAATTACAATGTCAACACCAATTGAGATGTTTGAAGGAAGAAAGGAAGCTGGTCAATACAAAGGGAAAACATGTTAGTAGGTCAGGCGACAGCTTGTTTAATGACTCAAATTTTTCGGTACCTGTATGATGCAGGCTGTGCAGCATAAACTGGAAATAGAATCAGAGCAGAGGTATCCAGGTAAGGTGAGTTGTTCATTCTTTACTCTGTCATTATCTCTTAAATAACACAGTACTTGTGATAAATGACAATGTAGTCTGCTTCAATGCATACCTTCTCTCTCTCTCTTCAATGTTTTGTTGGCAACATTTTGAACATATCTAATCTTGTAGTGTTTGTTCTCACAAATTGTTAATCTAAGAGCTGCTTCACACAGGTGGCAGGCTTATATGTCCAAGGAATTGTATTTAGTATTCAAAGAGATTAAATGGAGATAACCACTTACAAAATTTTTAAAGCAGTTCATCAGCTATCTTTAATAAAAAGAGCAAAAAGCACACATTTAAGTCAATTTTAGTTTGATTTGTCTAAACTGAAATGGCCAACTGAATCCAGTACAAAGCAGTAAGTAAACTGGACAAGCTTTATTTTAATTTCATGAGGAGTGGGATGTGATCGTTAGTCCAGTTAACTGCACAGAAGTATATTGTTTAGTTGAGAGATAGCAGGTAGTCGTTATCCCAAATGCAGTTTTAATCAGCAAATTGTCAAGCCAAATGTCACCGACGTTACCAAAGTTTGTTATGCCCAGCATTGCCTTTTGGTCTATTTTGGAGCATGGTTACATAACGTGTACAATTYTGGGAGATACAYGAGTGCTTACGTACCTCTTTACCTGGTCTACTTACCAGGCCAAAAATAACATGCCAAAGAACACAAGAATCTGGTGTACTTAGCAGACCAAKAACAGCATGCCAAAAAACATAAGAATTTGACCAAAATATTGGCCACACGCTTAAAGAAAAAGGAAACAAAAAATAATTTTTCAAAGGAAACCAAACTGGAAACTAGCATGTTGTGAAATTGCAAGTTGTTTAAGCTTCAAATGGCCATTGCACATTCCATGTTCCATTGTCAACACCATGCTATTTGTGGTGGGGGTTGGGATCCTTCCATTAGCATCTAATGTTTTGGATCCGTCTTAGTGACCCTCTTCTACATTGTACTTTCCAAATGATGTAATTGCACGGAGTGGTGCCAAGTAATGCACAATATTAATTTCCGTATGTTTGTCATCAAATTTTAACCAATTATCGAAATCTAAACCATTGAAATATGTAATCAAGTGTTCAAATATGATTTTCATGTGTTCGAATGTGAAATTCTTGTAAATCTTCTATATATATATATATATATAGGGAGTATTATTTAGATAGGTTTTAGTGGCTTTTGAGTAAACTGCTAAGTCCCACTTTGTCTATCCTAGAAGCCACAATAGCTTAAGATAGTCAAATTTTCAAAAATAGTAGCAAAGGATAAACATCCTTCTAACTCATGTCTATGATTCTCAAAAGTAAAGTTTTATTAGAGTTATACTATGTCTTAAAATAGTACTAATTAGAATTTAGAACTAAGCTTTCTAACATATCAGCCTTGTTATATTTGTCATTAGACAAAATCATCCTTCTGTTATTGTTGGAATTTAAGGGCAAAATGTAGAATAGCTAGCAACAGAAATAATTTTATTTAATTTCTATTTACTTGCTACTGTAATTCTAGATCAGCAATACACTAAAATTTCTGATGCAAAATAACATAAATCTGAGTATTACCTTAGCCAAACAAAGAACAAGATTACCTGATATACTGCTGTTATCCTCTTATCTGTATGCTCAGAAAAAGCTTTAAGGGATCATGGATCAAACCCTCATGGTAGATCTCATCATGATCCTTTGAACAAATTGCCAAGAAGAACCTTTTAGGGTAGTAGACCAGAAAACAGACCAGCTGGCTGAGAATCAAGATACCATGCCAACATCAAGCAATAGGGCTAAGAACAGAACACTACTGTCCAGCCTAGTGGCTGAAAAGAGGCCTTAAACAGCCCTAATAACTTCAGTCCAGAAAATATAAAAACTGCTACAGCAATAGACAGAGGTACTAGCAGTTCTAGGGCTGCCCTATCAAACCCTGTTCAGTGTACTAGGGCTGCAAGTAGAGATGAGGACGGCATCAGCATACACAGGACGGCACCAACACAGATGAGGACGGCATCAGCATAGGCAGTACGGCAGCACAAAGAAAAAAACACCAGAACAGAAACAGCACTGAGAATAGCCTATTTGGCTGGCTGGAAATGACCCAAACATAATCAAGTTACCCAAACATGTGCATAAAACACCCCCCTTTTCCTAGACAAGTGCTCAAAGATGTTATGCTATTCTACAAGCCAGGTTTGGAGAGGGTTCGAGGACGTCCTATTGGGATAATTTTCCATAGGTGTGGGGTGTTTCCAGGTGAATACCAATCTAGGTCATGTAAGCGCATGAGCTGGTGTGGGGGATGTTTGGGCAAGGGGTGCAGTGATGACAGGGAAATGTAGGGCTTACCTGTGGGTGCCTCTGAAGAGGGTGAGTTGCACCTTGTCATGGATGCGAATGTTTCCTAGCCCATTCAATGCCTTTTTACCTTTTATTTTATTTCTTTTTCTTTCAAGAGAATAGCTGGGGGACACTGCCCTGACGTGGTGACCAGTGGTGACAATGTTACCCACAAGCATTTCACGGAAATGTGAAGGCTGGCTCGTGATGAGAACCCCTTTCTCTTGGCTATGCCACCAAGAGCCACTACCGTGGCGTGGTGACCAGGTGAATAGTAGTGTCATACCGCTACATGCCCATGGACCTAATAGGTTGGCTCGTGATGAGGCCCCCTATCCTCCAACTAGGTCTTGAGTTTATTTATTTTATGGGTCCCTCCTTTTTCTTACTGAGAAGCCTTTTATTGCTTTCTTAGGGATCCCTGGGTGAAGCATCTGAAGGTTTGATTTTTTGGCTTTTAGCTTTTGCCAGCTACTTTTACCCTCTGGGCCTTTAGCCCCTTCTTCCCACAAGGCAAGGTACAACCCTTTACTAGCTTGGCAAACCCAATGCCCGAACCAATGTAGGGGATAGATGAGAGGGAAGATGATGAAAAGTGATAAGTATGGTGGGAATGGACGATGACCTTTCATAAACCCACCCAATAGCAACTCACTCCTAAGGGAAACAACTTGCTAGGGAATTCTGTCATCCCCCCCCGGTACGGACAAGTCAAAAGGCATAAATTCTAAGCACACGTCATGAAGAAAAATAGAATTAAATGCACATATTCAAATGTTTTGAGAATCAGAGTGACACATACCATGATATCTGGACTCATTACCTCATGGAGCAAGACTCACTGCCACTTCAGAACCAGGCCGATGGGATGGATGCTGCTGCTGCTGACAGAATGAAGGTGCTGAGGAAGAAGGATGGGCCCTCTAGGGCCAGGCTCAAGTCAATATGGCTCTCGGTACTCAAGTCAATATGGCTCTCGGTACTCCATGTCTACGACCTGTGGGCCTCGAGACATAATCTCCTTAGTTATCTCTAGGATAGGGGATAACAGGTACTTAACCAAGAAACTGCCTGGTCCCATACCGGGATACCCCAGAACACATTTGGGGGCCCTAGATCACAACTAGTGTCTTATCCACCAAGGTACACAACCAAGAATCAATCCAAGCACTGAGCAAGGATTCCCTGGAACATATCCAGAGGCCCTAAAACCCATCTAGGGACTTATACCATTAAACTGCTTGGTCCTTGACCAAGAACCCCAACAATACACTGGGGGCCCAACTAGGGTCTTTTGTCATGACTCTAACTGCTTGGTCCCAGACCAAGAACCCCATGAGTGTACTGGGGGCCCTAGATCTCAACTAGGGTCTTTGCCATTCTCTTGGAGAATGGCTCTTGCAGCTGCATTAATTTTAACAATTATCAAAAGCATCTTCTTCAAGTTGTTGATCCAATTCCTTCCACAGATAGTTAGCAAAAAAAAGCCAAACATATCGTACTAGTAGCTTGAAGGTCAAGGAGATAGCCATACTGATGAAGATTACTTGGGGTTTGACTCTTGACCTGACATATATGAAAGGTCCACAACCCTTCTACAGAATTCGAGCAAGCAGTTTACTCCCACCTTGGCCAAGATGTGCCTAGATATATGGAGCATCTTAGTAGATATGCTCTCGATGGAGTAGAGGTAAACATGATATCTTTATGCCCTGACTGTGTATTAAGAGAGTGAGAAACAACATGCAGACGTAGATCAAACACCAGATCTATAGTGGAAAACCAAAACCACTTCTAGGAGATATCTCATTATTCTCCTCATGGCCAATGCTAACACGGGTGGCCACTCGGAGGCATCTTACTATGAAATACTCGAGCCTTTAAATAGCAAATGGAGAATGCCATGAGCGCTATTAAACCATGGTAATCTCGTACCATGTGAGGTAAACCCTTGACCAAGTCAAGGTTACTTACCCAACAATTCCCCTCTTAAACTTGACTTGGTGTAACATGATCAACAAAAGCCCCCCTTAAACTGAAGATTTTTAGGTCCTATCAAGCTTGCCTACTGGGTCTGTCTTTGACCACAGTTAGGCTCTAAGTTTCAACTGTCTGATAAAGTATTTGCTGCTGTTTTAGGACAGCCAACAGTCCAAGAGCTTCTTGCTGATTTGTTACGGTTGCACTTCCAATTTTAGGTGCTCTAGCATGTAGTTTTAGTAACCAGAAGTTAACACATGCATACAAAAGTAAGTACAACACACCTAAAGATATTTACAGCTGAAAACAAGCAGATCTAAGAAACTAACAC